>SJYA01002027.1:4825092-4835330 GCA_006410615.1 Neotragus moschatus
GGAGATAGAAACGAAGAGACATGCTAGGAGGTCAGAAGGATGGGCTCTGTTGTGCCAGTATCTCTGGTGTCGCCCATCATGACAGGCAGAGGGAGGGGAGCTGTATTGTGGCTTCTGATCACTGACTTCACTCTGAAGGTGTGGTGCTTAGAGGCCAGCTCAAGAAACACCCCCGCCCCCACAAAGTCCAGCCCAAATCTGGCATCTGAAGCAACATGTTCTTAAATACAGTAAAGCACTTTCTTTACTCTTTCAAGCCATATCAACTCTGGCTGTTTACCTCTAAAGTCTTCGTAGGTGTGAACCCCTTCATCAGTGCATGACTACTGATTAAAAATAGCACCTCCCCCCACCACCACACACACAATGCCAATATGTTTTGGAAAAAAGAACTGTTGTTACCTGAAATTCCTTTCAAGTTAGCTCTGAGTGGATCAAAAAGATCAGTGACTCCCCAGGAATATAAAATGTTTTTCAAGTCGAAATGATTTTGGATCCTGAACCTAAAACAACAAAAGATATACACTTTCACTTAAGATTCTCACTCAGTGGACTTTGATATTCATCACATGCCAACCCAAGCCCCTCCCTTCAAAGTCAGGGAGCTCCAGGCTCACTTCCAACTTCATCTGTCCCTGCTCCTTCCCACACCCCGACCCCCTGACTAATCTGACCCCACAGCCCCTTCTCCCACCTCTGGACCTTTGCTTCTGCTGTTCTTTCCAGCTCTGCCTTGGATTTGAATTGTACTATCCTCTCCTCTAAGCTCAGTTCAGCGGTCACTCCTCCTCTTCCCCAGCTGTTCTGTGACCTTCGGTTCTTATAAGCCCTATTAAGCACTTTGTTCCACTCTTTTGATGTATAGAATGGTCTGTTTCCTATTAGTGTTATTTATGATACTGTAAACTATTTGAGAAAAGAGGCTCATTGTGTCTTCATAATAATTAATATTTAATGAGCGCTTACCATGTGTGGGAAATGGCAACCCACTCCAGTAGTCCTGCCTGGAGAACCCCATGGACAGAGGAGCCTGGTGGGTTGCAGTCCATGGGGTCTCAAAGAGTCGGACGCGACTCAGCATGCATGCGTGCACACCATGTGCCAAGCACTACAAGTATTTTATGTGGATGATCTCATCTCTTCATCACGTAACCGTGTTATTATTCTCGTTTTACAGCTAGAACATTGAGGCTTGAAGAGTTTAAGGAGCTTGCCCAAGAGGACGTCCTGAGTCTGCGATGGAGCCCGCCTGGACCAGGTGGACAGAGCGCAGAGCCTGTGCTCTCGGTGTCTACTCTCTGCCACCTGCCATCTGCCTCCTGGCTGGCGTCTCACACACAGTAGGTGCAGAAAAACAAGTTGCTGACTAACTGCCAACTAATAGAGTCTCGTTGAACATTTTTCTATTTGATACAACATATTTCACATTTGCTGTGTGCAGCATAGGTCTTTAGTTTTCGCAGTTAAGTCCCGAGAGCAGGAAAAACCAGCCCACCAACTTTATCATGTTTCTCCAAGGGCAAGGCATTTAAAACTTTACCGTTGGAGGAGGCTTTAAAAGGATGAATGACGTGATTTTCCTTTGAGAACAAAAAACTTCCAAGTTGGAATTTAGAAGGTCTTTTCTATAAATCATGCAGAGCTTATCGGAGAATAAAAATACTGTACCAGACTGTTAAATATCCAAGTTCTTCACTGCCATGCAAGACAATGTATCCAATATTTTAAACAAAGGTATCAGATTTTCTCATAAATGTATGTTCTGAATCTTGGCCATCGTTTCCAAAAAGGCACCAGCTTTCTCTAAGTATGCTGATATTTCACAAAAATTAAAAAAAAAAATTTTGGGGGGGGGGCTATACCTCTCAGCATGTGGAATCTTAGTTCCCTGACCAGGGGTTGAATCCACACCCCTTGCACTGACAGTGTAGAGTCTTAACCCCTGGACCACTAGAGAAGTTCCTCAAAAAAATTTTTTAGACCACCTTCTCTGAAATTTTCTTAAATCCTTAAACCTCACTTTTCTGAGAACTCTCAGTGCTGAGACATAGTGGTTAAGAACATGAACTTGGGAACCTAGCACCTAGGCTTGAATGCTGGCTCAGCCTCTTACTAGCTGAGGGAACCTGGGCAAGTTACTTCACCTTGGTTTCTTTACTTAGGAAATGGGCCAAATACTGGCTCTTAGTTTTGTGAATAGTAAGTGCAGTAATCCTGTTAAAGTGCTCAGAGTAATGTCTAGAGCTCATGCACTTTATTGTTACCACTGTGGTTTTAGTTTCTCATTAATATTGAAAAAGAGCTAAGGTATGTTTGAAGCCAAGTATGGTGGTTTGAATGCTCAAACTACCGCACTATTGCACTTATCTCACACGCTAGTAAAGTAATGCTCAAAATTCTCCAAGCCAGGCTTCAGCAATACGTGAACCGTGAACTTCCTGATGTTCAAGCTGGTTTTAGAAAAGGCAGAGGAACCAGAGATCAAATTGCCAACATCCCCTGGATCATGGAAAAAGCAAGANGGCCTGGCGTGCTGCGATTCATGGAGTCGCAAAGAGTCAGACACGACTGAGCGACTGAACTGAACTGAAGTGATGGTGGTTATGGTAGGAGATAAACATGGGTAATACCATTTTTAGTAACTAAAGACAATAGTAAAAATGAGGTATGACTATGAAAGAGGACAGTGATTTATTTCTTGTATAGCTATGAAGCCCAGGCCAGAAGAGATGCTACAAAAATATCTTGAGTTAGAAAAAAACACCCTTTACCAAAACCAGACAAGGATTTCACAAGAAAATGACAGACCAGTGTCCCTTATGAATACAGATGTAAAAATCCTCAACAAAATATTAAAAAGTTGAATCCAGCAACATATAAATCCCTCTATACCAAGTGGGATTCCTCCCAGGAATGCAAGGTGGGTTTGACATATGAAAATCAATCCACGTAAAATACCATATTAATGAAATAAAGGACAAGGTGACATGATCATTTCAAGAGATGCAGAAAAAGTCTTTGTCCAAGCATTTGACATTCTTTTATAAAAACAAAAACCACCTAACAAACTTGGGATAGAAGGAGACTTCTTCAGCCTCAAAATGGGCATTTACAACCCCCTACAGCTAGCATCATCCTTAATGGTGAAAGATTGAATGCTTTCCCCCTAGATCAGGAACAAGATAAAGATGATCACCACTTCTATTTAACACTTTACTGAAGGGTGTGCAGGGCAATTACACAAGAAAAAGAAAGCAAATGTGTCCAGAATCAAAAGGAGGAACTAAATCTCTTTCTATTTACAGACGACCTGGTCTTGTACATAGAAAATCCTAAGGAATACACACACACACACACATACACACAGAGAAAAAACTATTAGAGCTAATACGTGAGTTCATCAAGGTGGCAGGATACAAGATCAAGATACAAAAATTAACTGTTTCTTTATACTAGCAATGAACAATCTGAAAATGAAATCCCATTTACAATAGCATCGAAAGGAGTAAAATACTTAGAAGTAAATTTAACAAAACCTGTACACTGAAAACTACAAAACACCATTGATAAAAAGTAAAGAAAACCTGAAGAAAATCAAAGACATCTTGTGTTCATGGACTGGAATACTTAATATTGTTATAAAACAATATTCCCCAAGTTAATCTACAGAGTCAGCAAAGTCCATATCAAGAACCTGGCTGTTTATGTGGCAGAAACTGATAAGCTGATCCTAAAACTCACATAGAAAGACATGGAACCCAGAACAGCTAAAACAATCTTAAAAAAGAAAAACAAAGTTGAAGGACTCATACTGCTGATTTCTAAATGCATTGAAAAGCTAAAGTAAGCAATCAAGAGTGTGCAGTACTGGCAAAAGTACAGAGATTTGTACCTATAGAATATAACTAGGAAGTCTAGAAATAAACCTATGTTTATGGCCAGTTGATTTTGACAAGAGTGTAGAGAAAATTCAGTGGAAGACAGAACAGTTTTTTCAATAAACTTGGTTAGTTTTGCCTGTGAAACACCCCTAAAAGGTAAGGGAAGTTTTATTTCCCTAAAATATTCTATTCTTCTCAGATAGCAGGCTGAATAGTCTTAGAGAGATTTTAAAAAATTTTTTGTTTTAATCCAGATAAGGTCAAGTGTGAATGAATAGTTGGGTTACTATGACCTCTGCCTTCTTGTCCCTTTCCCATCCTCCAAAGTTTTTTAGGATCTTTTCTCGAGGGATTGCATGTTCTAAAGGCAGAATTAGCACCAGTGAACCATCTCCCTGGGGCCTCTTCCTTACATCAGCTGCTCCAGGACGGGGCCAGCCATGTGTCTCCTACGCTGAAAGAGACTGTAGCAAAGTCCTACTCCCAGCCGCATTTTCTCTCTATTGTTAGCCTTGAAAGCTCTTCTTCCTTTGCTGAGCTTCTCTTAAACATAACAGAAACATCAGGCTTGCTTCTGCTTCATGATAGAGAGATCTGCTAAATAGCCAGTCTTTGGGCTTTGATTTGGGGTTCAAATATTTGGTTTGGAGAGATAGGCATTATCTCTGAGTTTAATTCACCTTCTGCCTTCGCTAGGCTGATCTCACTTTAGACCTTGGCCCTTCACTCACTGGGTCTCTCTCTCTCTCTCTCTGTTTTTTGTTCCAGGGCCTGGACTTATTTTTAACTCCTCGAGGGAACCCTGCCAAGGCCTCTGGCTCAGCAATGCAGGGAGCCTGATCAGTGGAAGAGGCTGAGGTGGCCAGTGGGGAGGAGCATGAAGAATCCACACACTGCAAATGAACCCTCGGATAATTTTAACTGTTGGTCTCCAAATTAATTATGCATTTACTCTGATTTCAAATGAAGCTTATCATTTAGAGATGCTCCTTGAGGAACGCTTTGTAAAGTAATGAGTTTTGAAAATAGGTTTTGCTTTGGAGAAGCAAAATCCAGCACCATCATTTAACTTTTTGACCTCTTGGGGTTTTGTATTTGTACCTATTGGGTTTTCTTAAAGAAAGGCTCACCTCTCTTTAGAAAGAATGAAACCTTCAGTGCAAGGATGTAAAGCTTTTATGCTTCATTTTGCCTTCTGATGGGAATTATATCTGTATTTGCTCAACTGCATAAGAGATCTTGCCTATTTGGTTTTGAAAAATGATGGCTGTATACTCTTAGGATGTGATAAGATTTAGAGGCACTCTCCAAGGTAACTGCACAGACCCTAGAGTCAGCCACCTGGGTTCTGTAATCCAGGTCTGGCCGACTGGAGCAGGCGGAGCAGCCCGCCGACAGGACGATGCAGCGGCTCACCTGGGCAGGAACACCTCCATCCGGGCTCTCTTCAGGCTGGCGGTCCAGGCGTGGAGGAGGCTGGCTGTAAGGTGGGGCTCAATGTGGCTGAGTGGTGTGTCTCTGTCCCGAGGCAGTACCAGGAGTAGGCTGGCCACGTTTCCCAGGTAGAGCAGCTCCAGCACCCCCACCTGGTGGCCTGCAGGGTCCTGAAACTGGCCTGGGGGTTCAGTGGATGGGGGAATCAGTTCTGTCCCGGGAGCCCAAGGAAACAGACTGTGCTGGACCCTGGAAGGGACCAGCTCCCAGAACTGGAAACAATGCATTTTATTAAAAATCAGGGTGTCCACCTCACCTTCAGGGAGCTGTTTGAGGACCAAGACTGTTGGGAGCTTGTGGCCACCTTTGCTGATCCTAAGACCTAGAGAGATGTTCTCATCTGGCTTGAGTCCTGGGGCCTGCAGTGGCTGGGCAGGGTGGGGGTGCTGGCACTCGGGAGAGCTAAACCCCTTCTTAAAGGGACAGCCACTACAATCCTGGTCTGTTGTTACCATATCAGGACCCAGGCTCTTGGTGCTAGATTTTCCTATCTTTCAACCAAAAGTTTCCCAGGTGGCGCTAGTGGTAACCAGTGAACCAGTGAAGTTGCTCAGTTGTGTCTGACTCTGCGACCCCATGGACTGTAGCCTGCCAGGCTCCGCTGTCCATGGGATTCTCCAGGCAAGAATTCTGGAGTGAGTTGCCATGCCTTCCTCCAGGGAATTGTCCCTGACCCAGGGATCGAACCTGTGTCTCCTGGATTGAAGCGCTGCCTGGGTCAGCAGTAAAGAATCTGCCTGCAACACGACGCAGGGGATGTGGGTTTGATCCCTGGGTTGGAACGATCCCCTGAAGAAGGAAATGGCAATCCAATCCAGTACTCTTGCCTGGAGAATCCCATGGATGGAGGAGCCTGGCGGGCTACAGTCCATGAGGCTGCAAAGAGTCTGACTGAAGCGATTCAGCACACACTCATGCAGCCAAAGCTCTAAGCCTAGATGTCACATGAAATTTCCCAGCGTCTGAAGCACTGCATACGCGTGTGTGCAAGCATGCTCAGTTGCTAAGTCACCTCTGACTCTTTACGACCCCATGGACTGCAGCTCACCAGGCTCCTCTGTCCATGGGATTTCCCAGGCAAGAATACTGAAGTGGGTTGCCGTTTCCTCCTCCAGGGCATCTTCCTGACCACGTCTCCTGCATTAGCAGGCAAATTCTTTACTGCTGAGCCACCTGGGAAACCCAAAGCACTGCAAAGACCTAAGGAAACAGGAGTTCAGGCTGGATTCAAACTGAAAATTTGTACCCTGTGACATAAACAACTGGGCTTCAGGATGGACAGCTGGGAGCTTGTGTGTGATGGCTATGACTGGCCAGGAGCCTAATTTCAGAAGTGTGTGATGGGACAGGTAGCAGGTGGCAGCAGACACAAATGGCCAGAGATCAGGAGACCCAGAGAGGGTTTCTGGTGAATGCAGATGCAGTGGTCAGACCCAGTGATGGGACAGGGTGGGCAAATAATAGGGAGCAATCTAGGTGAGCTGGGTTGACTTGGCAGCCTGAGGCAGCCCCAGTCTCGGGCAGAACTCCAGGCTTCCCTGGGAGGACAGGGGGGCCTGGGCCTCAGGATGGACAGATAGCAGCGCCAACTGGCCATTGCAGCAAAATCTTATAGTCATTAGGGAAAGACAGGGGCATGGTTCATACACCTTTTTATATCTGCTTGGTAAATACTTGCTCAGCCTCCATTATGTGCCAGCCANGGCAGAACTCCAGGCTTCCCTGGGAGGACAGGGGGGCCTGGGCCTCAGGATGGACAGATAGCAGCGCCAACTGGCCATTGCAGCAAAATCTTATAGTCATTAGGGAAAGACAGGGGCATGGTTCATACACCTTTTTATATCTGCTTGGTAAATACTTGCTCAGCCTCCATTATGTGCCAGCTGTGTGCTGGGGAAAACAGGAACATCTCGGAGTCTGCCTGCTAGCATCACCCAGCAGACAGATCAACCAGCATGGGTCACAGCAGCGACAGGAAGGTGTTAGGAGCAAGAATTATCAGGTTGGCTGAAAGTTTGTTTGAGTTTTTCCATAATAGCTTATGGAAAAATCTGAACGAACTTTTGGATCAACTCAATGGCTCATTTGGTAAAGAATCCACCTGCAATGCAGGAGACCTGGGTTTGATTCCTGGGTTGGAGAGATCCTCTGGAGATGGGAAAGGCTACCCACTCCAGTATTCCGGATTGGAGAATTCCATGGACTGTAGAGTCCATGGGGTCACAAAGAGTCGGACACGACTGAGCCACTTTCACTTTCAATACGATCCATTGCAAATGTATACTTATTCAACAGACGTTCTTCCATTCCCATCTTACTTGACCTCAATGAATAATTATTGGCTGAATAAACTAATGAATAAATGCACTGGGAACTCACAAGGGTCCTGTATGAAATCAAAGCAGGATGATAGCAAGAGTTCTCAACACCAAAGCTCCTAAAATACTGTTTTAAGTCTCACTGACTTCTTCTGGAATAAGAACATAGTTAGTCCCACAAGCTGGAGGGGGCTGAGCATGCAAACCAGCGTTTGAAGGGGTGACCAGCAGAGGAGATGTGAGGCAGGCAGGGCGGCGGGGCCCTTCCTGCCTGGTCTTGCTGGGCCCCCACCCTGGAGCATGCACAGCACACACATTAGTCTGCTGGGAAGGGGAGCTGCAGGTGCACCGCACCACGCAGGGGACGAGTGACGTTCAGCAGGATGGGCAGGCAAAGTGATGAGCACTTCCCGGTGGACATGCTCTAGGGAACCTTCTAGACTGGATTCTCCACTGCCCGTCATTTCTCAGCACCAAACGCTGAGGCAGGTGTTCATCTTGAGGGGATGACTGCCAGGGGGAGGGGTTAACCCAAACAGTCACACGACTCCCCGCTTTGCTCCGTGCACAGGGAAAGGCCAGGCATGAAATCAGGGTTCTCTTCCCCATCGGCTCCCTCACTGTCCTGAGTCTCTGCCTCCCTGGCCTTCCCTTACTCCACGCCGCTCCTGGCACCGCAGAGGGACCCACAGTGCCACTCAGACACATCCTTTTAAAGCAGAGCCCAGCCCTCCCTTCCCCGGCTCCTCCCACTCACCGTAGTTGACCTCGGTCATTTGGTACATCATGGGAACCTCGAGGGCCAGGCCCTGGGCGCAGGTGAAAGGCAGGAGCTGGGTGTCCGAGAAGGAGAACTGATGCCGCCAGGCGCTCTGGAAGGACATGGTGCTCACCAGTACCAGCTGCGCAGACTCCGCGTCGCCACCGTGCCCCAACGCGGAGCTCACCAGCCCGTCCCCTGCGAGCAGAGAGCAGGGGGCCGCTGAGAAGCATCCTCCGAGGTGGGTTGTGGCTTGCTTGTTCATACTCTTAGCTGTGGAACTGTGGTGCTTGTAAAGAGCTGTGGTTGGAGACCAGGCTTTAATTTTTTATTTTTTTATGTATAGCTTGGGGTGCTACAGGCTGGTTCCAGTTAGTTCTGGCTAGTTCTGGCTGGGATTGTTTCCCAGAAGCAGAAGGCCTGCCCTTCTGGGTCTGCTCAGGCAGACCCCTGGGATGGGGGCAGGGGCAGGGGTGAGACTCAAAAGTGAGACTGGGTGCTGTGCAGTGTCGCCCCACCCCCCACTCCCTCCCCCCCACGTGCTCTTGGGCCTCATCCCTGGCGGAGCCTTTGTTTACATGACGACCTCCAGGGCAGGACTTTAAGTCTCTTGCCTTACCTAAGAGGGGAGCTGGCTGGCCACCTGTCAAGAGGCTGCGTTCTTCCAGCTCTTTATCCCTTTAATCAGCGTGTACTTTGTGCTAGGCTCTGTCTTCAAGGCTTCAGCAAACCCTCTTCAGCTCCTCCTATCAGTCCTGTTGTTATTCCCAGTTTTAAAGATGGGGCCCCAAGGTGGTCCAAGGTCACCTACTTGTGAGCAACAAAGTTGCCATCTGCCTACTTGCCCAAGATGGAGACCTTGGACTTGAACCCAGGCAGCCTGGCCCGGTCTTCTCAGGGGTACCATCTCTTTCTTAGAGGACCGTTCACCCCTGGGGTTGATAGCAGGTGACAGTGGCCTCGGGCCTCCCAGCAGCGCAACGAGCTGCAGCAGGGAGTTAAACATTTTGGAGTAAACTGAAAGACGTGAAATGTTGGAGCAAACTGCCAGGGGAAGCCTTATCAATACAGATCTGAATGTTCAGTTTGCCTCTGCACGCCTGCCCGAATGCAGTCTCTTGATTAATAAAGCGCATGTTCCCTGTTCTGCCTTTTAAACGCTGGGTCTTCAGTGCTCTCCCTAGTTCTCTGTAACCTTTGTAATCGTCAAGGACACTGGAGCCAGACTGCCTGGGCTAGAATCCCCTGCTCTGTGGATACTGGGCTGGAGGCCCAATTCTCTGTGCCTGTGTTTCTCCGTTTGTAAAACAGGAACAATGATGGCACTTAGCTCTTAGGATTATGGCGAGGGGAAACTGAGCTCATAACCCCAGAGTGCTTAGAAGAGGGCTAAAGAAATAAACCGAGCACTCAGTAAGTGTTCGTGACGTTCGTCATCTTTGATGGTAGTTACAACTGCACGATATGTGTGCGTGCTCAGTCCTGACTCCCTGCTACACTACGGACTGTAGCCTGCCAAAGTGCAGGTGCTGATCTTCATCAAACCATCCCTAATTGCTGCACGCTAAGACAACCCTGGGCTAAACATTATATACAGTTATTACATACAATTATTTCCTTAAGCAAAATTCCTAAGAAACCACGTTTTGGGCTCCTGCTGCATTTTGCATTGAAGAGGGTTAGTGGTTGATGAGAACAGAGCTCAGTGGAAACACACCTGGGGACATTGCATGGCACAAAGTCTGCTGGGATTCTGAAGAGCATCCTTTTGTGTGTGGGTGTGTG
>SJYA01002027.1:4840000-4861455 GCA_006410615.1 Neotragus moschatus
GGGAGGTGTGTCTGTCCCTGGGGGTGGGGTGGGGGTGATATAGGAACCGACAGAACCAAAAGTGAGCCCTATTCACTTGAGGGTCGGGTTTCCCAAGAGGACAAGCCTCTGCTGCAGCTGAGGCCATGCATGGCTTCTGATGGGTAACAGCTGAGACCTGTTTCCCCAGCCCTCCTCCATTAACCTCATCAAGGTGGATGGTTTTTCCTTACCTGCGGTCTGCCTGGGGCCCCATCCGTTGGCCAGCATGGCGGTGCTGTTGGGCTTCCTGAGGTTAGCCAGCTCCAGGCTGCTGTTTGCCCACCGGGAGACCTGCTCCACAAAGCAGGGGGCGAGCGGCGTCCCCGTCTGCACGTAGAGGGTGCAAGCCAGCTCCAGCTTGGCACCCAGGTTGGTGCTGGGCAGCATGGCATAGACAGCCCGCAGCCATTCTCTGACCTTGGGGTCTGCAAAGAAGATCAGTCAAAATGGTGAGTGCAAGACAGGAGTTACCCCCGGCTCTGCTTGCTGGATACAGGGGAATGGGACCCCCGCCTCTCCACTCTTAGGTCCTGAGGTTCATCCACCGTAGACAGTCAGTTTGGAAAAGTCATAGCTCAGTTGCCCAGGAGTTAACCTGGATCCACAGGTGAAAAGTCAAGGGGGAAGAAACCATGCTAGATTTGAAAGAAAACAGGCTGTTATTGTTTAGTCGCTAAGTTGTGTCCGCCTCTTTGCAACCGTGGACTGTAGCCCACCAGGCTCCTCTGTCCATGGTATTTCAGGCAAGAATACTGGAGTGGGTTGCCATTTCCTTCTCCAGGGGATCTTCCCGACCCAGGGATCAAACCCTCATCTCCTGCACTGGCAGGTGGATTCTTTATCACTAAACCACCTGGGAAGCCCACATCTAGCTGAGATTAAGTCAGATAGAAAAACATTACCAACTTCCCAAAGACTGTGATTTCTAAACTTCTTGAGCCAGATATATGCTGCTGCTGCTGCTGCTGCTAAGTCACTTCAGTCATGTCTGACTCTGTGCGACCCCATAGATGGCAGCCCACGAGGTCCTCTGTCCCTGGGATTCTCCAGGCAAGAACACTGGATTTCCTTCTCTGAGCCAGATATGTGGAGCAGTGCTAAAGCAGAGAGACCTGGGCTGGTGGGCAGAGGGCTTCAAGTATGTACAAGGCCAGTGGATTTATGGGGAACATCACGAGTGGCAGTGCTGGGCAGCGACCAGAGTGTTGAATTGTCGATATCTCTGGCACAGGGCCTCACGTTCATCCCCACGACTACACATCTGAGTAGCGTTTGGATGTAGTCTTGTGGAACTCTGCTTTCAACCTGGAAAATCTAGGGGCAAGGTAAGGGCTCCTCCCATTCCCCCATCCCTCTGAGCGCCAGCAGACAGCCCATTATTCGCGTCAGCGGGAACCTGCGAGAATGTTGAAATACCAGACATTTGAAAGAGTCCATAGCTTCTACCTTCCTGACGGTGGACTTCTAGTCAGTCATTTGCAGCTCAGGCAGGAGGCCGCTTCCGTCTCTGCATATTCACGGTGGAATTCTTTTTCACACTGTTGTTCACAGCTGTGGCTTCTCTTCTCCCCGGGGCATGTGGAGCTACTGCTGAGTCACACACAGTGGCGACCCTCCTGACCTGTGCACACAGGGCTTTTCCAGCCAGCAGGACCCCTTTGCAGGCAGGCTGCCTGTGGAACACAGCCTTTCCGTCTCCTTTTCGCCTCCCCTTCATCTTGGGGACGGCCCCCTGGCTGCCCACAAGTCTCCGCCGTGACTCCCAGGCTCTTTGCACCCTCTTTCTGCCCACCCTGCCTCCACCATCTCTCCCAGGGCTCCAGGTGGAATGATCTTCCTACCTGGCTTGGGTGCCTGTCCATTCCATGTCCCCACACAGAGGCCAAGCCAGGAGACAGCAGCAGACACATCCCCCCACCACCCCCAACTTGCCTGGCTAAAGTCCTTCTGGGGGCAGCGGCACCCAGAACACACCCCAGGCCGGGGGCCCCAGCCACCAGGCTGCTGGATGCGGTTGTGGGCAAGTTTACTCCACAGAACTTTCACCACCAAAGCTGCGTCTTAGAAACTACTGCTATAAAAATCGGACTCAAGGCATATATAAATACATAGCCTAGCAAATTACAGCCTAACTCAAATGCTTGTTTTTGTTTTAATGAGAAGAAACTGTGAATGATAATACTCATCAGATTGTCCTTTGCTGAGGAAGGTCATAAATACTCATCAAATCACATCCCTGTAGGATGTAGACTGTCTGCAGGGGTGAATGGAGACATGTCTGTGGTCCTTAGTGTCACATGACCTTAGGGGGTGTCACAGAGCTCTCCTTTCTGTCCTCTCACCCTCTCGGCCCAGGGGATCCGCCATCCTTCCAGACAGACACGCCCAAGGTGTAGAGTCAGTGGGCTTGAGAAATCTTATCTCCGCTGGAGCCTGGTTTGTCCCTACCACTAGCACATCGGAAGTGGTTTTCTAGATGCTGCTGGAATGAATATATATCGCCAGAATAAAAAATGCTGAAGGTTGACAAACTCTGCTAAACCCTCTGCAAGCAGGATCACTTTTAATCCTCTCAACAACCCTGCGAATTAAGTGCAATTATGATCGCATTTATAGATGAGGGAGCAGGGGTTCAGACAGATTAACAAAGTTGCTCAGTGTCACCTGATTTTTGGGGTGGTACCTCACCACCCCCTGCCCCCTGCCAGGTGAAGGACAGGTGGGCTGGGAACAGTCTGCCCCTCTGCTGGGGAGAACCTCGAAGAGCCTCCTATTTTGCCGAGTTGCCTGTATTTCCTAGTCAGGTCTTTGCTGTGCTTAGTCACCCAGTCGTGTCCGACTCTTTACGACCCCATGGACTGTAGCCCGCCAGGCTCCTCTGTCCATGGGGATTCTCCAGACAAGAATACTGGAGTGGGTTGCCATGTCCTTCAGTGGGGCAAAAGGGACTGACTCGCACAGTGCAAACTGTGCCTCCCCTGGAGCCCTTGAAACTACTGCCTCAATTCCTCTCCCCTCCCACTCCCCCTCCTGCAAAGCCGTCTTTCCTGCTGGAGCGGTTGGGTGGCTATAAGAGCAGGGGAGGGGAGGGCTGCTGTAGAGCAGAGGTGTACTGGGGAGGGGTGGAGAGTTTGAAGGGAGGGTCCCTGGAATGGCATGGAGTGGCAGGAAAATGCCAGAAGAAATGGTATTTTTCTGAGTCCTGCTGCAGACCAGCCTTTTAACTCATTTGAGGGACCAGCGTGGAAAAGAGCCTTCCTTCTCAATATATTAGCTGAACTGAACTTCTTGAATGTGACACTGAATCTAAAGGGGGCTGGTTCTGGATTTTAAAGTTAATGTATATAAAAATCTCAGCTGGCCAGAACCATCTTTGTGGTGCTGATCAAAGAGAGTTAAGTTTAGGACAATGTGCAAAGGGTTTGGTTGGGCTGAGAGAACTGAGGATACGTGCGTGTGTGCTAAGTCACTTCAGTCATGTCCGACTCTTGCAACCCAATAGACTGTAGCCCGCCAGGCTTCTCCATTCGTGGGATTCTCCAGGCAAGAATACTGGCATGGGTTGCCATGCCCTCCTCCAGGGGATCTTCCTGACCCAAGGATTGAACCCACATCTCTTTTGTCCCCTGCATTGGCAGGTGGGTTCTGTACCAGTTGTGCCACCTGGGAAGCCAAGTCTGGTGAAGGCAGGGGGCTTAGATAAATTTGTATGCCTGCTCAGTGGCTGAGAGGGAGGCTAAGGAGTTGAGGAAAGAGCACAGGATTTGGAGTCAGAAAATATGAAATTGGAATCCCAGCTCCATCACTTGCCTGTTGGGTGAGCTGAGTCTTAGCAAATCATTAACCTCTTGCTGCTGCTGTTGCTGCTGCTGCTAAGTCACTTCAGTCGTGTCTGACTCTGTGCAACTCCATAGACGGCAGCCCACCAGGCTCCCCCATCCCTGGGATTCTCCAGGCAAGAACACTGGAGTGGGTTGCCATTTCCTTCTCCAACGCATGAAAGTGAAAAGTTAAAGCGAAGTCGCTCAGTCGTGTCTGACTCTTAGCGACCCCATGGACTGCAGCCTACCAGGCTCCTCCATCCATGGGATTTTGCAGGCAAGAGTACTGGAGTGGGCTGCCACTGCGTTCTCCACATTAACCTCTTGTCTCATTGGTAAGATAGGCACTTTAGGAGGCTTGGCGATTACATATAATTTCTATAAGGATCAAGTGACATAACAACTGTAAAAGTGAGTCCACATGCGTCATCAAACAGAATTCTTCCCCACCCCCTTCTCTGAGGCCTCTGTTCCCAGCATCATTCTTGCGATAGAAAGCTAAGATGTGTGAAAGCTGAGATGTGTTCTTTATTAATTGACTTGGAAAAGCATTGGAAATCCCTAGAACTTGGACCACTGGGAAATCATATTTTCCTGCAGAGAAAACAAAAATATTTTGGAGATATCACTGGTGCCTGCTCTGAAACTCATGCCCAGCTTTAGGACCAGCTGGTGGGGGTACTGGCAAAGCTGCTGGTGGTCGGAGTCGGACATTTCCCTGGTGGTCCAGTGGCTAAGACTCCTTGCTCCCGGTGCAGGGGGCCTGGGTTCAATCCCTGGTTAGGGAACTAGATCTCACATGCCTAGCTGAAAAAGAAGATCCTGCCTGCCAAAACAAAGATCAAAGATCCCATGTGCCACAACTAAGATCCAGTGCAGCCAAATAAATATTAAAAAAAAAAAAAAAAACTGCTGGTGGTCACCTGTCTGCTGGATGTCAGTGAGAAGACAAGCGCCCATTGTCTCATTGCGAACGTGGATAGAGCTCTGCTGATCAGATGGGAACAATGCCCCAAGCCCCTGGGCTGTGGGTTCACGTTCCTGGTCTGTGCTCCTTTGTAAAAGAAAGACTGGGGCAGGGCAGGTAGTGGGCAGTAGCAGGTTGACTTAATCGGCACCCATGTGATTCTCTGAGCCATTTGGGGGCAAACAAATGCAGGGGTATTCCATTAACTAGAACTCTGCAGCAGCACATTCCTGTTTGTAATAATTAACCATGGATCCATGAGATAATGAAGCCATTTATAAGTAAGAAAAAAAAGAAGTGGGATTATGTTCTCCAGAGTTTGACCATTAAGCATTCTGGACATTTGGTAACTCTTGAATGGGCTCTATGGAAACCCTGTTAATCGTCACACTCTGCTTAAGCAGGTACCCTGACGTTACCTGACAGCGAAGCAAGCACCGACTGTCATCAGTTCCCCGTTTCTGCAGGGTAACTCCATTTGCATTTCTCACGTTCCCCCTAATCCTGACTTCTGTGAAAAAATGTTTCAAGGGCGAAATGCCTGCCCCTCTTTCATACTCCTATTTGTCCTTCATAACCCAGCTCAGGTGTCTTGTTATCTGGGGGAGCCTTCCTGATCTGCTAGTGGAATAAATCATTCCCTCCCCGCTATGAACATATTTCACATAAGTTCACTAACTGCACCTTATTAAAAATGTGTTTCTGTGTGCATTGTTCCTACAAGACTGACAGTCTTGTGTTCAAGGGTTCCTTATATACCTGGCTGCTAAATTCCTGGCGTAACACCAGCCCACACAGCAGGAGCTCAGAAATACTTGATGGATGGCTTTGTGCTGAATCTAACGTGGCTGGAGAGCAACTCCACGGATACGTGCATTTCCATAATATACTTGCCCAGCAAACTTCAACGTGATAACTTCTGTTTGTCTTCACTTATCCTAAGAGAGAAAGCGTACTTGCAGGCCGGCCAGCAGGCTCATGAGAATTATTTTGGCAGAGGACAGGGTGTGGATGGGGTGGGGTGGGGACAGGACACACAAGTAGTGCCTGAGGCCTGCTTCTGGAGCGTTTACCTTGCCAACCCAAGATGCCAGCTCCAAGGGAGCTCTTGCTATGACTGTCTCGGTATTAGTTCTTGGGTGCTCTAAAAAGGAATTAATTTACATAATTTTAATTCTCATCCTTTTTCACTGGCATCTTATTCTTAGATAGAGAAAAAAGGTTGTGTGTAAAGTGTTTGTGTTCAGATGGAGTTGGGAGGTTGGGACCAGGGCCAGAGGCCCCAAGTGGGGCCAGGTGTGGCTGACTGGCATCCCAAGACTCTTGCCCCCACTGGCAGAGGTGTTCTGAATTATGTTGGTAAATATGACTGCCTAGAAGTCACACATTTATGAAAGCGGGATGGTCTCTGGAACCAGAGATCCTGGGCTTGAGTTCCAGCTTAAACTCATAAATAACGAATTATGTTGGTAAATATGACTCTGCCTAGAAGTCACACATTTGTTACAGCAGGATGAACCAGACAGCCTGGCTTGAGTTCCAGCTTGACCACTTGCTAGCTGTGTGACCTTGGGCAACTTGCTTACCTGCTCTGTGCCTAAATTGGCTTATCTCTAGAATGGGGATGAGATAATTACCTACCTCGATAGGGTAGTTGCTACAGTGAATTAGATTGTATTGGTAAGGTACTTCTAGCAGTTTCTGGCATCTAGTAAGCATTCTTAAAGGGCTTGTAAAGTGCAATTGAGAAATTGCTGCCAAACCCAAGGGTAGAAGGGAACCTTAGAAATTTTATCAAGAGTAACCACGATGTGGACTTCCCTGGTGGCTCAGTGATTGGGAGTTCGCCTTGCAGTGTAGGGGATGTGGGTTCAATCCCTGGGTGGAGAAATACTCTGGAGAAGGAAATGACAACCCACTCTAGTATTCCAGCCTGGAGAATCCCGTGGACAGAGGAGTCTGGTGGGCTGCTGTCCATGGACAAGACTGAGTGACTAAACAACCACCGTGATGTAGAGTGTCAATGCCTTCTGTTGCACACTTGCCAGTGGGCAGCCTTCTCTGTCTGCCACCCGAGGCAACCTGAGCATGAGATCAGGTGTGGGTGTGAGCAGGGCCGTGGGCGTGAGCAGCAGAATGGGAGGAGCAGCGGTCTGCTTACCATGGACGGTGTAGCCCAGGGCCTGGGCCAGCTGCCTGCCGGTGTTCCCCTGGGCTCCAAACTGCAGGAGCTCCAGGGGCATGAAGGCGCCAGCGGGGGAGAGGACCAGGTTGGTTTGGTTGCCAGCCACGGCCACGCTCCGGTACAGGCGAAGTGCCAGGTCCGTCCTCAGCAGGGTCAGGTCCTCATGGAGGTTGCTGGCTTCCCTTGGGGGGCAGATGTGGAGGAGGAGGAGGGCCAATAGTAGAGACTGCATGGCTCCTGCAGGGGAGGGAAGAGAAGCAGGTGAGGCAGGAGCTGCTCCATCCTTCAGAGAAGTGGGCCTCAGGCTGGTGCCCGGCTGCGGCTGAGGATCACTTAGCAGGCTTGTTACCCGGCGCTCTTCAGAATGCATCCCGGCACGCAGCTGAATGTGTCTCTGTACCTGCCTGAGAAACACTCGCTGGAAATCAAACTGTGAGTTAGAAGGCCTGGCTTTTAGGCCTGCTCTGTCATTGGAAAAGACCCCGATGCTGGGAAAGATTGAGGGCAGGAGGAGAAGGGGATGACAGAGGATGAGATGGTTGGATGGCATCACCGACTCAATGGATATGAGTTTGAGCAAAGTCCGGGAGATGATGAAGGACAGGGAAGCCTGGCGTGCTGCAGTCCATGGGGTCGTAAAGAGTCGGATGTGACTGGGTGACTGGACAACTGTCACTTACTACATGTATGACCTTGGGTGAAGCTCTGGTCAGACCAGAAGCATTATGTTGGCTCAGAAACATGAAAAGTACGTCTTACTCATTTTTCTCAGTACTTAGTTAGCTCAGAGCTGGGCCATGTCTATCAGTAATAATAATAGTAATAACAAATAATATACTCTGTTGAAAAAGACTTTGTATTTTCACAGTTAATCATTACAACAATCTTACATGGTAGCTGTTATTATATTGTAAATATAGAGACGATGAGGTTTAGAGACTTCAGTGGGTCATTTAAGAAAACATGGAGGTGGAAACAGGCCTGGAACTCCAGTCCTGGTCTCCTCTGGGTGGTCCATGCAAGACTGAGCATATAAATGCACATTAAAATATTGATCCATGAGCTAATTGTACCTAGGATATCAGAATTCTTGTGATGTGAATTATTTTCATAAAAGGGACACTTTCACAGAGAGCAGAATGCTGCAGATAGAACTCCTGCTACAGAGATGTACCCCTTCAAGGAAGAGAGTGTCTTTGCTGGAAATTAATGCAAAGAGGAGAAAGGCGAGGCACAAACTGTTCTTAGTGACTATGCCACATGGACAACCTCTGGCAATTTCTGTTCAGTTGTTTCACTGCGATATCAGGCAGGATTGGTGAGAGAGGGTCCCAGCCCAAAGAAGTCATCTGAGGATGAGAAGTTTGCATGTAAAGCCCCTGGGCTCAAAGGTGTTTATTACAGATAAAGGCCCCACATGGAAAGGCATCCTCTTTTTTCTCAGCTCTTTCCTTCTGCAGCCAAGCACAAAGGCATCATAGGGGTGGGGGTGTGCACAGGTGTGAGGGTCTTTCTCTGTGTGTTTGGAAACCCCAGTCTTTTCAAAATGACCAACTCCCACTGCTCCTGATGCTCCTATCACCTCCCCCAGGGATGCAGCAATCAACCCTTCAGGCCCTTAGGCTCCCAGTGACCACGTCCCTGCCATGATTCACTGCGGATGAGCTGTTCACTCACCTTCTCTTGGATGGGACTGTCCGAGTTTCCTTGCTGACTCCTGTCCTTGTGGGTCTCCCCTGTTAACGTGCTCCCCCTTTTAAAAAAGTGGAGCAGAATCTGCTTTGAATCACAAGACGGCATAGGGAGGAAGCTGGCAGTTGCCGTCTCTGTCGGCGATGTCTCTACCACTCGGTCCAAATTCCTGGAGCCTGAGGTCCCACAGAGAGCCAGGGGCAGGAGCCTAGCCCGGCCAGCCAAGCCCAGATCGGAAACAGAGCGGGCCCTGGGGAGGGAGCCAGCCACACCCGTCAAGCCTGCTTAGGCTTGTGACCTGGTTGTACCAGCGAGGAACCCCTCTTGTAGCCCTTTGTCACTTGGAGGAATTTCACTGATAACTCTGCCGTTAGGGCTTTTGCTGGGTACCAGGTACCTCATGCTTCTCCCCCTTCCTGGGAAGAGAACAATACATTAGTCATCGGGCATGACTTGAAACTTTTAGCAAATGACATTCTGCAAAAAAGGGGAGAATAAAAAGCAAAATAGAGCACAATCAGTTTGGAACGAGGTGCCTTGCCTTATTTATTATTAATAAAAGTGAATGCATTTATTTATTTATATGTAATACAATAAATATTATAAGTACTCTAAGCAATCTTGTTCTCAAGATATAGCAGTTAATAAATCTGGTGACTCAATATGAGAAGGAGACTGTGTTGTCAGCTAAGTGAAGGCACATTTTGGGGAAGAATAAGCAGATTCTGTTCAAAGTCTGTCCTTGTGACCTGATTCAGAGTTTCAGACATTTCTATGAGTTTCTTAGGTGTTGTATTAAGTACAAAATACATGGTAGGTTACATGTCGTTAGAGATTAAAGAAAAGAAGAAGACACTTGGAAATGAATGCAGTTCTCAGTAATTTTCTCTCAGGCATCTGTTAGAGTTAATATTTGAAAAAGAATGAGACTGTTTTTCATCTGACCACCACTCACACCCCTGTAATCAGCGGGTGTTTCACTTTCAAGTGGAGTTAATTGCTGACACTCAAGCCTGGAATAGTTTATTGCTCTTAGAGTTCTAACTCTAGAATTATTTTGCATGAAATTTCCCCAGATCTTCAATGTAGAGATTGTGCATTTTTTGCATGCCTTGAACTCTCAATTGTAGTATGACGGAAATATGTATAACTTATTCTATAGCATCCAGAGTGGGCATCCCATTCATCCATCCAGCCACCCATCCATCCATCCAGTAGCTCTTGCTTGCCTGCTAGGTTCTGAGGCTCTGTGCCAGATCTGGTTGCGGTGGCAATGAACCAGCCACCTGGGCTCAGCTAGCTCTCAGGGGACCTAGAGTCTTTTTCCCTGAGTGCAGACTTTTGATGTTGATGCTGATGGGTTTAAGAAAGAGAGCCCTCCATGAGGAGGACCGTGGTATCTTGCAAGGGCTGTCTCCCAATGCTGAGTTCCCCGGGGTTGCAATTATTTGAGCAGAAGCTCATTCACTCTCTGCCCATGGTGGAACTGGGAAGATGCTTATAAAAAGGTTTCCCAAATTTGAGAAGGTTGGCTGTGTGACTTCTGTAAGCATTTCTTCCTACCTGACTCTAAGAATGTATCATTTTAGATTGCTTTTATATTCTCTAGAAAAAAAATACTGAGTGGAAGCCCTGTGTATAGACTACCATGTGTAAAGTAGCTAGTGGGAATTTGCTGTATAACACAGTGAGCCCAGCCTGGTGCTCTGGGATGACCTAGAAGGTCAGGATTGGGAGTCAGGTGGGAGGGAGCCTCAAGAGGGAGGTGATATGATTCTCAAAGTTGTAGAGCAGAAACCAACACAGCATTATAAAGCAATTATCCTCTAGTTAAAAATAAACTAAAAGAAAATAATGGGGAGCTGAACATGCAAGACGGGGAAACAGTGGAAACAGTGTCAGACTATTTTTTGGGGCTCCAAAATCACTGCAGATGGTGACTGCAGCCATGAAAGCAAAAGACGCTTACTCCTTGGTAGAAAAGTTATAACCAACCTAGATAGCATATTCAAAAACAGAGATATTATTTGCTGACTAAGGTCCATCTAGTCAAGGCTATGGTTTTTCCAGTAGTCATGTATGGATGTGAGAGTTGGACTGTGAAGAAGGCTGAGCGCTGAAGAATTGATGCTTTTGAACTGTGGTGTTGGAGAAGACTCTTGAGAGTCCCTTGGACTGCAAGGAGATCCAACCAGTCCATTCTGAAGGAGATCGGCCCTGGGATTTCTTTGGAAGGAATGATGCTGAAGCTGAAGCTCTAGTACTTTGGCCCCCTCATGTGAAGAGTTGACTCATTGGAAAAGACTCTGATGCTGGGAGGGATTGGGGGCAGGAGGAGAAGGGGCCGACTGAGGATGAGATGGCTGGATGGCATCACTGACTCGATGGACGTGAGTCTGAGTGAACTCTGGGAGTTGGTGATGGACAGGGAGGCCTGGCGTGCTGTGATTCATGGGGTTGCAAAGAGTTGGACACGACTGAGCAACTGAACTGAACTGTACTGAACATACAAAAAAATTTCCTGTGTAGGTTAAATATTTCAAAGTGTGAATGAATGAAAGATGAGCAGTAGTTTTTCTTTTGTGTGCTCAGAGGTGAAGCTGTATAAGCCTCTGTGTTCTCCAACCATTTAAGCAGAGGTTATCAAGCTTTTTTTGACCTGGCTGGCATATTGATTTACACTGATGAGGGAGCCTTTATTTGTGAAGATATTTACCATATTTATAACAACAAAAATAGTGACCGTTGTTGAGCACTTACTATGTTCCAGGTACTGTGTTACATCCTTTCCATTCATTATTGCAGTGAATCCTCCCAACAGTCATATGAGGAATGTATTATTATGCCTGTTTTGGAGATGATGAAACAGACTTGAAGAGCTCAAGGTACTTGCCCAGGTTCCTATAGCTAGAGGTCAAGCTGGGTGCATGGTGGGTTGTGGGCTTATCCACGCTGATGAGCTCTGGTGCTTAGCCCCGCTGCTCTGCAGTCCAGAACCACCGTGAGGAAAAACTCGGCCTCAGAGCTGGCTCCAGATAATCTGGAAACAGGGAAAATTAGGCAGGGAGGAACTAAGGTTGGAAATAGAAAAAAGGCATCAAACTGTGTTTGGATATTCTGGTTCTGAAGAGCTCGCTTTCGGTGTTACTTTCTCATACATTTCAGTGTGATTAGCATTTTGGCCATTTTTATCAGTTGGATTTTAAAAGTGATAAAAGAACAAGAAGACTTGAGACCATGCCGTGTCATCCTCTCCAGCCTTCAGTCGGGGGTAACTAGACAGGAAAGGCCAATCCTCACTAAGCCAGTGTCAGGGATTGGCAGGAAACATCAGTGTGAAAAATCTACCCAAGGGCTGCAGCCCAGGACATGGGCCTCTTCTCTCTCACTACAGAACTGTGGGCATCAGTGATCTATTACAACAGTATTTCCTGAGAGCCTGGCCTTGACCTCCAAGGCTTCTCTGAGTGGAGTTTGCAGGAGCCACATTTTTTTTTGGGGGGGGGAGGCCATGCTGTGTGGCTTGTGGGATCTTAGTTCCCCAACCAGGGATTGAACCTAGACCCTTGGGAGTGAGAATGTGGAGTCCTAACCACTGGCCCACCAGGGAATTCTCAAGGGAACCACTTCTGGTTTATCATAGTTGGTTCATGTCCTGGCCATCTCAGCCTGGTATGATAGAATAACCCAGACTGGGTGGCTTAAACAACAGAGATCTATTTCACAATTCTGAAGGCCGGGAAGTCCAAGATCAAGCAGATTCTGTGTCTGATGGAGGCCTGCTCCCTGGTCGGTAGACAGCCAGCTGCCTTCTCCTTGTATTCTCACAAGGCAGACAGAGAGAGAGAGGTCAGCTCGCTAATGTCTCTTCTTATAAGGGCACCATTCCATTCATGAGGGCCCCACCCTTGTGACCTATTTACCTCCCAAAGGCCCCACCTCCTTTTACCATCACAGTGAGGATTTGGAATTCAAAATATGAATTTGTGGCCGGGAGGGATACACATCCACTCCCCCATCGACTGTGCAAAGAAGTGTATTTGTCATCCCTGAACTGCCTCAAAAGGCACCTCTGGCTCGACTCAGCTCTGAAAACTCCAGTGCCCTCCTGTGAAACCAACAAGTCAGGACCCTGCTTTTGCAGGACAACATGGCTGCACAGGCGTGTGGGCAAAGCTGCCGAAATACAGCGAATACACCAGGAGGACACTTTGGCAGATCACAAGCCCACTTAGGAGGCCCTGAAACCCAAGGCCAGGAGAGGGAGCTCCCTGTGGGCTGGGCTGGCTCCCGCTGTCGCGGTGGGGGCCACATGGCTGTCCTCTTCATTTCCGACACACTGTCCATGTGGCCTGAGCCAGCCACTTCAGAAACGTCTGCTGCTGGCCACACGGAAACCACAGTCTGGGAACAAACTCATGAGCCACTAGGCACCTGTGCAGGGGGTTATGAATGGGAGCACAGTCAGCAAGGCTGGCGAACCCAGTGAGTGGTTAAGTTGNGGGAAGCCTGGCATGCTGCAGTCCATGGGGTCGCAAAGAGTCAGACACAACTGAGCGACTGAACTGAACCGAAAGTCCCTCAGGCCATGTGGTGCAGCCGGAGGGGGGAAATAAAATACATTTGCTCACTTGCCTGCTGTGTCTGCTCAGGGAGTGCTGTTTGTGGGGTTGTATAAGTTTGGGTACTTTTGTCCACAAGGGGGTGGATTTTAGCTTTGAGAACTGAGTGAACCTCTGGGGCAGGTGCAGGGCCCCGGGGCCAGTGGCCTTGGTTGTTTCTTTCTCTCATTTTATCCCAGCCCATAAATTAAAAAGGACAGGCAGTCCTGAAAGATCCTTCCAGGGCTGGTTGCTGGAGAAGGCAGTCAACTGCACAGATACTTTGGAAAATTTGGAGAGGGGGTGTGAAATACAGGTGCTGGATAGGCAAGCCCTGAATGCCAATCGTGGACAAATTACTCACCTTGCAAAGCCTTAGTTTCCTCCATCTGTACAGCAGGAATGATAATATTACCTGCCTCTCAGATGGATGGGGAGAAGGAATGGAGGACTACTTGAAGTCATGTATATCTAGTGCTTAGCACAGAGAACATGCTCAAAAAGGACTAGTCATAGTAATAGTTATTGCTGTAATTATAAAATTATACGTGTACACTGTATAATATGTAACAATATCGATAATTAGTATATAATACTTATATGATCACAATAATTATATATAATTATACTATATATGGGCTTCCCTGGTAGCTCAGAGGGTAAAGAATCCACCTGCAATGCAGGAGACCCCAGTTCAGTTCCTGGGTCAAGAAGATCCCCTGGAGAAGGGATAGACTACCCACTCCAGTATTCTTGGGCTTCCCTGGTGGCTCAGGTGGTAAAGAATCTGCCTGCAAGGTGGGACACCTGGGTTTGATCCCTGGGTTTGGAAAGATTCCCTGGAGGAGGGGATGGCTAACCACTCCAGTATTCTTACCTGGAGAATCCCCATGGACAGAGTAGCTGGGTGGGATACAGACCATGGGGTTGCAAAGAGTTGGACACGACTGAGCAACTAAGCACACACACCCATGCTACATATATGTATTATATATAATATGCATTTAATTATATATAATATACATTACTATTTTATAGAATATATATAATACATATACATTGTATAACATATTTTTATTAGAAATTATATGCTTAATATTTATATTAAATATGTATTATATCTTATTATATAACAGCATATACTAATAGTAATAGTTTTGAGATATGGACAGATCATCAGTCTACCCTTCCCCCATGTACGTGTGACCACCCACACTGAGCTAGCTTCCTAGGGTTCGTGTGACAAAGCACCACAGGTTGGGTGGTTTATAACAACAGAAATATTGTCTCCCAGTCCTGGAGGCCAGAAGCTGGAGATCAAGCAGTCAGTGGCTTTGGCTCCTCTGAGGGGCTCTGCAGAGGAACCTGGCTTCCTGCTGCTCTCCCAGCCTCCGGAGGCTGGCAACAGTCCTTGGCCTTCCTTGGCCTGTGGACACGTCACTGTGGTCTCTGTCACCACGTGGCTTTCTCATAAACAGACGGATCATGCTGGATTCAGGGTTTCCTCTAATTGAGTGGGGCCTCTGAACTTGATTACGTCTCCAGGACCCTATTTCCAAAGGTCGCCTTCACAGGCACCTTTGATTAGCATGACTTCAGCATCTTTTTAGGGCACATAATTCATCCCATAAGACCCACCTCTTTATGCTGGAGAGTCTTTCCTTTTTAGTTCATTCTTCTCAGCCCTTATCCTCTGTCGAGGAGTTAGTTTTGTAATTCTTTCAGATGCTCAGGTGAGTTCATTTCTGTGCCTGGACTGCCAGGTCTTGAGATGGAAACATTCCAGGTAGAAAGGGATGCACTGTCTTATCCATGGCTTTCACTTCATTGTGAAGGAATGCGGTCACTGATTCAACAAGTGCATTCTGAGGTCCTACTCTGTGCAACTAACCACCTGGGATTAGGGCTGAAAATGAATGTGACCTTTGGAGATAGCACTGTGCAGAGTACGGGAGTGAGCAGTGAATTACACACAGTGCTGTCCATACAGGGATTCACAATCACATGGGAGGATAGCCAGAACATAAACAGATTGAAAAGCAAAATAATTATTATTATGGTATGGAAAGTAACGGGCACAGGGAGAGCGTGAACTGGGGCTATGTCGAAGGTTGACTGGATTTCACACAGCTGGTGGGAATCAGGGCTCCACCTCCTGATTCCTGAGTCTTTATTTTTGGCTGTACTGTCTTTGTTGCTGTGTGGGTTTTTCTGGTCCTGACTCCCGAGCCTTAGGTCCTGCCTGTGATAGGGTAAGGAAGAGAGTAAACAGCCCCCGACCCCCGACCCCCAGCTAAGTCGCCATCAGGTACTTGCAGAGGCCACACTTTCCTGGACCTGTGACCGTGGCCTTGGGGAAAATTCCCGGCTGAATAGCGGCATGATTTTAATACTAGATTGTAGGCTGCTCCTCACTGGCGCTAGCCAAGGGGCTTAAGTAGCAGCAGCTGGGCATCCTGTCTTTAGCGTCAGAGGTGCACGGCTATTCTGAGTTTAGATGAACCTGTTGGGGGGTGGGTCGAGGACAAAAGGAGGAAAGGGACCAGAGGTGGGCTTGATCCTCATGGGGTGACTGTGACACAGGCTCCAAAACATGCATCCGCCTGCATGCTTGTCTTTCCTGCCCTGCTTCTAAGGCACATTGTCACAGTGCATTTGAGAAACTCTTACTGGTGAGAAGGCAAGGTAAGCCTCTCCCACAGGACTCAGCAGGAAGCGGGAACAACATGCATTCTGGGTGTGTTGTAGATTTAATTAATTTGCCTGAGAATACTTCAGTTGCTTTCTCCCTCATATGAATGAAATCCCCATGATTTCCAATCAGTTTCTCTGGTTTTTCTTGCTCTGTTCAGATACATTAATTAGCTTGTCAGTTCATTATGGATATTGCCTTCCCCCCTCCCCGCCTTCAAAACTGAGCCCATATTAATTTAGTTTTGATTTCCACAGTGTTTAAAAATAGAGCAAAAATTATTTTGAGTAGCATATAATCAGGCCTGTAGGTATTTAAGGGGTTTGTCACAGGCATCCAGATTTTCTTTGCTTTCCTCTTTTCCTGAGCTGGAGATGTGACTGTAATCTCCTGTCTTACCTTGCCGCAAGGTGAGTCAGTCTCAGTTTTCTCTATAAATATTTAGTGTCACTTAAAAATCCATGGCTCTTGACCTGCCACGCAGTCCCCTGCTCTGGAAACCATCAAGACTGTCCTTAGGGTAGGCCTCAGTAAATATATCTTCGTGAAGTGGAAGATTAGTTGTGCCTTTTTAATTTAGTGTTGAAAAGCGTGGAAACTGCAGGCTCCCTCATCCTAAGACACTGGGGGCCATCCTTTGATGCTATTCCAAAAAGCTGATGTTTTCAATCCAAGTGCCTTCCTCCAGGCTGCTCGGCCACAGCCCGAGTGACAGCAGTGGGTACCTGACTCACTTGGGCAGAGGTGGCGGCCCTGTGTCTCTGGTTCTTCACCTTGTTTTACTCCCAGGACAGCAGTGCTCAGACATGACCATACTTTTGGATTGCTTGGGGGAAAACTGTAGAAAATCCAGGTGCCTGGGCCCCATCCAGCCCAAGTGAATCAGAATCTGAGTAGAGCCTGGTATTTTTTTTTTTTTTTAATCTTTTATTTTGTGTTGGGGTATAGCAGATTAACGATGTTGTAATAGTTTTAGGTGAACAGTGAAGGGACTCATACATGTATCCATCATATACATACAGTACTCATATCCACTCATATACATATGTGCATACATATACATGTATCCATTCATATACATATATACACATGTCCATTCTCCCACAAACCCTAGAGCCTGATGTTTTTATTTTTGTTGTTTATTTATTACTTACTTGGCTGCACTGGGTCTTAGCTGTGGCATGTGGGATCTTCAGGATCTTCATTTGTGGGGTGGGCGGGGGGGGGTAGAGGGGGTGTCTATTTCCCTGACCAGGGATTGACTCCAGACCCCCTGCATTGGAAGTGCAATCTTAGCCACTAGACCACCAGGGTAGTCCCAAACCTGGTATTTTTGATACCTAATGGACAACCAGGTTTGACGAGCACTGATAGAACAGGATGATGAGCACCAAATTGCGCCACCTCAAAAAGGTACGTTGAAGTCCTAGTGGCCTAATCTCTTAGAATGTGACTTTATTTGGAGATAGGGTTTTTGCAGAAGCGGTCGAGTAAAGATGAGGCTGTTCTGGTGGACCCTGATCCTGCCCTTTTGAAAAGGGGACACTTAGGAACCGCACCAGGGTGAGAGCCAAGAGGCGATGAAGGCAGAAACCACGCTGATGTTTCTATGAGCCCTGGAATGCCAAGGGTAGCTGGCAAACCCGCAGAAGGGGGTGGGAGGCATGAAACAGACTTCGCCTCACAGTCCTCAGGAGAAACCAACCCTGCCTACACCTTGATCATCTTTTGGCCTCCAGAATTGTGAGATACTAAATTT
The DNA here is from genome assembly GCA_006410615.1 of Neotragus moschatus. NCBI lineage: Eukaryota > Metazoa > Chordata > Mammalia > Artiodactyla > Bovidae > Neotragus > Neotragus moschatus. The sequence goes on from SJYA01002027.1 coordinate 4,857,739, forward strand.
CTGTTGTTCTCAGCCACCAGTAGGTGGTACTTGGTGACAGCAGCCCCAGGCATCCATTGCAGGGGCTTGTGATCCTGCATGTGGAGGTCGCCCTTGCCTTCTGGGAGTTCCGGTTCATGTCTAAATGTGTCTGAACCAGGCCGCATCTCTCATAGACCCCCTCCTCCAGCCCAGGGCCACATCCGAGGGCTGCGAGGACAGGCTTCAAAGGCCCATCCCCATCATGTCTGCTCGGGCTCACTCAGTCCTGTCCACTCTTTGGCGATCTTCTGTTTTGCCTCTGGCAAACACTCCTGAGGAGGCGACGCTTTGCTTCTTTCCAGGATCCCTGCTCTGGCTGCTGACGTAGCCTTGGGCTGGTCCTCCGTATACCCACTTTCTTTCCTTTTCCCGAAGCCCCAGCAGGGGTTGAGCCATCCTTTCCCACATGCTGGAGGTTGGATAGACTCCTGAGATGCTTGGGGCTCTCTCTCTGGCCCCCAAAGACTTCAGGGACACCCTTCCATCCACCATATTTGTGTCACTTGCTGCCCCCTGGCTGGAAGTCCATTTCAACTTGGATCTGAACATAGCAATGTTCTTCCTATGACATAAACATTCCTAGTGACTGGTACTGCGAGGAGCATCCCCGGCTTGCTGCTGCCAAGTAAAACTCTTCATGAAAACTGTTAACATACAGATGACATGCTGGGTGAAACACCAGTCATTTCTACTCTGGCCTACCAGACTTATTCTGAATGACCACAATGACCATGAAACATCAGAATATCATTTCAGAAAATTCCTGACCATGAGGCAGATGCAATGATCTGTAGTTTATTTGTCAAAACATCCAGGTAGAAAGTAGAAAACTCGGTTTGCCATCCAAACGTTTATTTTCTGTATCTGGGATAGAAGAAATGGAGGCTCTGAGTGTTTCAATTCTTGTTTTTGCCTGAGCTCTTTACTTCCACCTGCCTCCAGCCCTCCTCAGCTGCAGCACCTGAGGCTGGGTGCCTGATTCAGGTCAGTAAATGTCGACAGACTCTCTCTTCCTGAGTGGGTGAGGCCTGAAGTTCATCTTGCTCCCAAGAGCCTGGCGGTGCTGTGAGCGTGAGCCCGTGTTTACTGAAAGCACAGAGGCTTTACCTAGGGGCAGTGGGATGTAGCGGTTAAAGAAGAGAACCTGGGAGTCAGAGCTGGGTGGGTTTCTGCTCACTGGCCCTGCGATCTTGGGCTGCTGTCTAACCTCTGCAAGGTCCTGCTCCCTCTTCCGTAAAATGAAGTTCACGAAGAACTCCTTGTTAAGATTGTGAGATCGCGGGAGACGTTGCACAGAAACACTTGATTCAGGTTAAGTCCACCTGCACTAACAGGGGCTCCTGTTACCTTTAACACCCCAGCTCCTCCTGTTATGCACCCCTGTGCCTATGGCTTCCGGCCCAGGCTCCCTCTGAGACCACTGCTCCTCCCAGGGTCTTTTTTGGTCCGACTGATGACCCCTTACCTTACATCTGCTTGGGGCCCTCCCTGAATTCAGGTGGACCACAGAGAACTATGATGTCACACGCCCCGCCTCCCGACCACTGGACTTTAGGTATCACCTCCACCCAGACCGGAACCCCTGAAAAAATGACAGTAGCGGATGGAACACAATTGTTCATCCCTCTTGGTTAGTGCAGGACGGGTCAGCTCAGCCTCCAGCCCAGCCTCGTTCTGTCCCACTATCCTCATCTCACAGGTCAGCTACTGAGGCGTCAGCAGACCATGGGACCCAACTGCCTGCCTCGGGACCTTGGCATGTGATGAGCATCAGGACTTCAGGGGGAAGCAGATCACACATTTGTGAGGATTTGTATTTCGCAGACATTTGTCTGTCTTTTCATTCTCTGTAGAAGAGGAAATAGAAAGAAAAACCCCATCTCATTACAGAAGCCTGAACATGGATGCAAGTCTGTGTGGGTCTCTTGGTGCCGTTATAGGCGAAACCTTGCATTACAAAGGAGAGTGAGAACTTCAATAAAACATGTGTCTGTGTGTGTGTGTGTGAGAGAGAGAAAGAGAGAGAATAACACTTGTCCAGATAGATCTCTTCAGGGAAGGGCCAGCCAAGTCAGCCTTGCACAAACTCAACCCTCAGTTGAGAGTGCTCCCTGCTTCCTGCCCCACACCTGTCTGGTTCACATGTCTGCTTCCAGCAAACTGGGAGCATCTCGGGACCTAGTCTTATATTCTCGACAGAGCTGGGTTTCTGGCACATAGTAGGTGCTCAGTAAACACTGGACAAAGGTGAAAACTAGGACCTACAGTGTCAGCTTCCTGAGCCCATCCTCACTCATGGCAGTTTCAAGTGTGGCCTACGCTTGTCAATTTCTTCTCTTTAAAAAGAAGCGCCTCCTGGGTGCTACTTACTGAACACTTTTTCCATATACTGTTTTTTTTTTTTTTTTCAATGTGGACCATTTTTTAAAGTCTTTATTGAATTTGTTGGGCTTCCCTGGTGGCTCAGGTGGTAAAGTATCTGCCTGTAATGCAGGAGACCCAGCTTTGATCCCTGGGTCAGGAAGATCCTCTGGAGAAGGGAATGGCTACCCACTCCAGTATCCTTGCCTGGAGAATCCCATGGACAGAGGAGCCTGGTGGGCTACAGTCCATGGGGTTGCAAGAGTTGGACACGACTGAGTGACTAGCACTTTCCCTATCGCACTTTCACTGAATTTGTTATAATATTTCTGCTGTTTTATGTTTTGGTTTTTTGGCTGCAAGGCATGTGGAATCTTAGCTCCCCAGACAGGGATCGAAACTGCACCCCCTGCGTTGGAAGGTAAAATCTTAACCACTGGACTGCCGGAGAAGTTCCTCCATGTAATGTTTAGCTCCCTTCTCATACAAGGACCTTGTGAGGAAGGTATTCTTAGCCTCATTTGGCAAAGGAGGCCCCTGAGATTCAGCGGTGGAAGAGTTAGCTTTGGTCACGCAGCTGAACAGACACAGAACCAGGAGTCGGTCTTGGTCTTTGCTTAGTTACTCAGCTCTTTTATTTGTATTTAACTTTTGAAGCTCTTGAATCACATCCATTGCAACAGTACAGTCACGTGGATTTGAGGGCAGGAACCGAGTGTCATACTTCTTTGAAACTCCCACAGGGTCTGGAGTACCTGATAAAGACTTGTTGATTGATCCCCATAAAAGGCCTTGATAGCAGACAGCTGACCAGTCTCATGACAAACCTTCCTCTTTGAGAACCTTCAGACCCATGAGCTGACTCCAGGACGCAGGGGTGAAAGCAAAGTATTATGTTTGGGGACAGGAGAACCTGCCTTGCCAGGAGCAGTGGGCATGAGTCAAGTTCATGGTTAAGGTTCTTAATATTTTATAACTTTCTGTGGCCTGCATACAGAGAGACAGGCAGTCAGCATGGATTAAAGGAGCCCCAGTAAACCCCTAACCATGGCTGGTCACTGCACAGAAGTGGGCCGCCAGGTACTGAAGATTAACTGGTCTGGATTATCAGCCTGGGCATATTAGCTTGTCCACGTTGCAGCAGCTGAAGGTCCCTCAGCTGAGTGGCATGAATTGTATGTAGGTCGGGGCAATGGAAAGTTCTTGCAAGGTGGAGGGTTTGCGAGAATGCCGGTCTGCATTGTGTTATGTGAGTGTATTAGTTGCTAGAGCTGCCATGGCAAGTCCTACAGACTGGGTGGTTTCAACAACAGAGAATTTTTTTTTTTTTTTTTT
>SJYA01002027.1:4867814-4893448 GCA_006410615.1 Neotragus moschatus
CCCCTAGACCACCAGGGAAGTCCCCTAATCTCTACTTCTTATAAGGATACCAATCAGGTTAGACTAGTGGCCACCCTAACTTCACAAGTCATAAGTGTTAGTCACTCAGTCGTGCCTGACTCTTTGCAACCCCATGGACTGCAGCCCACCAGGCTCCTCTGTCCATGGGATTTTCCAGGCTAGAATACTGGAGTGGGTTGCCATTTCCTTCTCCATGGGATCTTCCCGACCCAGGGATTGAACCCGGGTCTCCTGCACTGCAGGCAGATTCTTTACCATCTAAGCTATGAAGGAAGCCACCCTAACTTCATTACCCCTTTAAAGATTCTATCTTTAAAGGCAGTGACGTTCTAATTCCTGCGAGTTAGGGCTTCAGCACATTCATTTGGAGAGGGGATACAGTTTAGCCCCTCTAACAATGAGATCACTGATATGGTCACCAAAAAGGTTTATTGTAGATGGATACCCCACACCCCTGCAGTTGCTATGCCATTTGATATTGTAAAAGGAATTGTTTCCTGTTGTGGCTGGCTGGGCCATGCGATGTGTGTCAGGAAGCTTTAACTTAGGGACCCAGAATCAAAGCTATGCTCCAGGAATTAATAAGGAGAGATGATTCACATCCTCCAAATCAGGAAGCTTTGAAGTGTGAAAGAGAGAGAGCTGTTAATAAGCGTATGGGGTCAGCAGATAAAGACTTAGGAAGGTCTGGCAAACTGGAGTCATTAGTCTTTTAATTAATAAATCATGTTACCATACTTTTCTGCTCTCCAGTCCTACACTGAGCTAGGTCAGTGTATCACTTGCATCAAACATATAAGAACCTCTGATCTGTCCTTGATTTCAAGATATGCTTAACCGTGTTAAAGTTCTTAGTGGCAAGGAACAGCACCCGACTCTGCTTTGAGGAGAAGCAGAATTTTTATAAATGATGTTGGTGGCTCACATCTCTGGGAGGGCCATGGAACAAGACTGTGTAGCAGAGTCAGGAACGACACGCAGAACTGTCCAGTGAGGCCTCGCTGGGCGCACACGGCAGCCTGGGCTTTGATACCACGTGTCCTGGATGCTGGGCGTGGCCTCTGGTCTGGACAATTGAGCCTGTCGCTTAGTTTCCTCCCTTGCTCCTTGTATTCTATCCCATTCTCTGTGTGGCAGCCAAAGCGATCTTTGAAAACTGCCAGTCACGTCACCTCTCTCCTCTGGTCCTCCCATGAGGTGTGGACTGCAGACTGGGTGGCTTCTATTGGCCCTCCTCTCCCTGCCCTTGCCTTCTGTGGTCCTTAGTCGCAAGCTCTTCCCACCTTGATGCCTTTGCATGGCTGCTGTTCCCTCTGCCTGGGGCCCTCTGCCACAGGGGAGCCAGTTCCTGCTTCTGATTCAGATTTTTACTTCAATGCCAAGTTCTCAGAACAGAGGCCTTTTCTGACCACACAGTCCACAGAAACTGTTCCCTCCAAATGACTCCAGTCATGATAATAGCACGCCGGGTTATTGCAGCCCTTGTCTGAAACGTCCACTTTTTTGCTTGCATGTTGGGGTCTGTGTCTGGGCTGTAGACTGTTTCCTCTAAGCGCCCCTGCTGTTCCCTACTCTTTCCTCAGCCCCAGGCCCTATTTGCTGGACAAATAGGGAAGGGGTAGATTCAGCAGAGACGAAGCAGGGGAGGGGAGTTTGTGTGTCCCGAGGTAGGGCTGGGGGCGGGGGTGGGTCAAACACGCCCTTCTCTACCCTGTCGGAGTGAGCATGAGTTGGCTGATTCTAGGACCCCAGGATCACAAGGCTGACTGCCCCCAGGAGAGGAGGAAGGGCCAGCCCTCCTGTGCCCTCTCCCTGGCAGTGGCCCTATCAGGAGGCTTTTTCTGCAGAGTAAGCCCTCCCCACAGGCCTGTGGGTTCAGGGGAAAAAACAAACAACTTCTGTCTGGCTCCTGCTTCCGGTTCCGGGTTAACTGGTTTGGGTGGGGCCTGGGCATCCCTAGTGGTGCAAATAGCTCCTCTGGTGCTTCTCAGATGGGGCTGAGCTGGAGAAGTGGGAAGAGGGTAGGCCCTCAATTTCCACAGCTCGCAATCCCCTCTGCTCCTGCATTCAGCATCTCAGCTTTGCTGGGACCACAGTGGATACCCAGGGCCCTCAAGATGCCAGGTAGGGCGCTGGTTGACCTGCAGGATCCTGCTTGGCTGGGTTCCACCGGCTTCCAGGGGATATGGCTGGGATCTACACCTGTCCCAAAGTGTAATATGACAGTGAAGCAGGAGCCTTCGGGTTGACTTTAGTCCCTAGCCAGCTACTTCTGGAGGGCCGTGCATTTCAAAGGTACGGAACTTACTCAGACATAAGTGGCTATGATTCCCATTTTGCTAGTGTGATGTTTGCATGTGTGCGTGCGTTTTCTCTGATGGCCAGAATCCCCCAATCCCCCAGTTGAAGGGGTGCAGCAAGGTGGGATCCCCGGGCATAACTGGTTCCCTGCCAAGATATAATCCAATGGTAATATATCAAACCCTGCTCCCCCACCTATAACCCTACATGCAGTATCTCAGACTTCCAAAGCCAGCCTGCTCAGGTGCGTGCAATCAAGCTGTTTTCCTGGCTTTGCATGCAGATCTCGGATGCCTCTGCTCCTGCATTCAGCATCTTGGCTTTGCTGGGACCACAGTGAAGACCCTAATCCCTGGAGGACGCCAGGTAGGTCCCCTCAGTTCTGACTGCGTCTCTGGACCAAGCGAGGTCTTGTTGCCCCTCATCTCCATGTCCTTCTGATGTCCACAGTCCCCTGCCTTCTGGATCCTTACCTGAAACTTTCCAGCAACATAGCCTGAGATTGTTGGTTCCATCCGTGTAGAAACTGTGTCCGAGCCATCAGTGTGTCCCTTGCACTTAAATACTGTGCCTGGCGCTAAAGAATTGAAGGAATGAATGGTCTTAGGAGAACTTTGTTCTCTAGTTCTGACTCCAAGCACAGTTTCCTTTAACGTGGTTATTTGGGGGTAAGAGACAGGCTTCTGTTTTTACCTGTAATGATGTTGTATGGTACTAGACTTTAGTCCAGAAAAGGGCACAGCAGGGGTCTGGGATAAACCTTAGTAATTCCAGGTTAGACATCTGCAATGATGATGCATTTTGGTTGAATTTATGAGCTGTGATCTCAGTCATTCTTCATCCTGGTTGTACTTTAAAATCACCTGAGAAGGGTTTTTAACTGTAGATGTCGGGTTCCTGTGCAGATTAATGGAAACTTAATGCCCGGGGTCTGAGCCTTGGCGATCTTCACAGGTGATTCTGCAGCCCACTGATGGCTGAGAGCTGTATATTCACGTGTGAGATAGACAAAATCTGGTGTCTGGGAAACAGCAGATTTTCATCTTATAGAAAAGCCTGGGAGAGGTTGGGTTGCTTCTAACAGGCCATTTGGAAACTGCCTGATGTCTTAGAACAGTGGTTCTTAAAATGGGGTCCCAGGAACGGGAACTTCAGTATAACCTGGAAACCTGAAGGAAATGCAAGTTTCTTGTCTGAGTCCAGATCCACTGAAGCAAAGACTCTGGGAATAAAGCCTAATAATCTGCAATTTAACAAGCCCTCCAGGTGATTCTACTGCAGACTCAAGTTTGAGAACCACTGCTTTAGGGCACATCCATGGCACCTGGAGGAAGTCTGCCCCGTGGGCGTCTGCTCCCCTCCACCTATACTGTCTTGACTCGATTCATTATCAGACCCAAATCCACCCATGCAACTGGTATTAACCAAACCTCTACAACAGCTGGTACTATTCTAGGCTCTGGAGATGCAAAGGTGAGCAAGTTAGACAATGTCCTTGCTCATAAGTCCATTGAGGAGGACAGATATTTCAAAACAATAGTCTAATTATGTGATAAATGGTGAAACCTGCTGTGCGGGAAAAATTAGCGTATGATGGGGAAGCTGACTTCATTTGAGAGCACAGCCTGATCCAAGGAAGTGACCTTGGAGCTGGGACCTTAAGATTCGTATGAGTTAGTAGGTGAGAAGCGTTTGTGGAAGGAGAGAGAGATTCAGGTGTGGGGAGGGCAGGCATGCAGGCTGTGCAGTGGCCGACAGCACGTCGCTCAAGGTGCTGCGAGGCCAGTGTGTTGGGAGGAGGGGCCCTGGACAGCTGGGCAGCAGAGCAGGGAGCCACAATGGTAGTGGGTGTGGTGGTCACCGTGTGTGTGTACACACACACACACACATATATATACACATATTATATATATTTGTTGTTGTTCAGTTGCTAAGTTGTGTCCAACTCTTTGTGACCCCATGGGTCATGACTGCAGCACGCCAGGCTCCTTGTCCTTTACTATCTCCTGGAGTTGGTTCAAATTCATGTCCATTGAGTCAGTGATGCCATCCAACCATCTCATCCTCTGTCATCCCCTTCTCCTTTTGCCTTCAGTCTTTCCAGCATCAGGGTCTTTTCCAATGAGGCAGCTCTTCGCATCAGATGGCCAAAGTATGGGGTTCAGTTCAGTTCAGGCGCTCAGTCGTGTCCGACTCTTTGCGACCCCATGAATCACAGCACGCCAGGCCTCCCTGTCCATCATCAACTCCCGGAGTTCACTCTTTAATGTATTTCTGTATATTATTCTATATACTATATAATAGGGATGTAAGTATATTATATACATATAGCCCCTATTTATAGCAGATCTATTGATATATATATAGTAATGTGTATAATGACTATGGTATTTACATATAAGTAATATGTGTGTATATGTTGTGTATACATATATCAAATGTGTGGTATATAGTATGTAACGCAGTATATACGGTGGCTACGGTAGTTTGGCCGCTGGATCTCTGTGATTACCTTCTTCTCTGATCACAACCCCTCATGTCTTAGGCACGATTCTGCATCACTACTAACTCCCCAGCTTTGCTGCTTTTCATCCACCAAGTTCTCCTCATTTTGCAATAATGACAGCCCCCAGGAAAAGCCCAGATTGGATTAGTGCAGGGGACTGTTATCTCAGCACCCTGGGGATACACAGCTGGCATTCACAGCTGTGACAAGTCGGTTCAGCCTGACTCCTTTTCTTTAATTATCTAAACAGAGTAACTCCCAGGCCCAGAAAATCTAGCTGGAGTCAGTGCATGGACACTCAAAAGGCACCGGAGAACAATGAAAAGTTTATGGTTCTCCAAACTATAGTGAAAAGCCAGGATTGATTGATTCGTCCGAGTAGCCCTCTAGAGCTCAGGTTTCTCAAAGTAACTGCTGTTCAGGAGGGTTTAAATGCAAATACGATAGTTTTCCAGTCTCCCTAAGGAATTTCCCTTTGTCATGAGACTAACTTTGTGGATCTCTTCTTCATCTAATGTTTTTGAATCAAAATTCAGTTCAGCACTTTGCATGTTTTGAAGGAGAGTAAGGTGCAGTGTGAAATTCCAGGAATTCCTTAGGGAAGTCACAGAGTGGCAAAGGTCGCATGTTCTCAGCAGCCCATGAGAGATGCTCACAGATGCGGCTGGATCTAATATGATGAGAGCATGTGGAGAGAGGGCGATACTTCCGATGTGTGTGTGCGTGTGTAGGGTGGGTGAAAAATGAAGCATCATTTCCTTCTGGAGAGAATAGGCTTTCTTTCCCCCATTGATTTGAATTACTCTTTGGACCAAGAGGTTGTGGAGGTGGGTAGGGAAGAGTGCACAGAAAGGAAACACTTGGCCTGTGAATTTGAGAGAAATGGCAGTACAGCAAGGGGAACACAAGTTAGACAGAGCTNTACATATATCAAATGTGTGGTATATAGTATGTAACGCAGTATATACGGTGGCTACGGTAGTTTGGCCGCTGGATCTCTGTGATTACCTTCTTCTCTGATCACAACCCCTCATGTCTTAGGCACGATTCTGCATCACTACTAACTCCCCAGCTTTGCTGCTTTTCATCCACCAAGTTCTCCTCATTTTGCAATAATGACAGCCCCCAGGAAAAGCCCAGATTGGATTAGTGCAGGGGACTGTTATCTCAGCACCCTGGGGATACACAGCTGGCATTCACAGCTGTGACAAGTCGGTTCAGCCTGACTCCTTTTCTTTAATTATCTAAACAGAGTAACTCCCAGGCCCAGAAAATCTAGCTGGAGTCAGTGCATGGACACTCAAAAGGCACCGGAGAACAATGAAAAGTTTATGGTTCTCCAAACTATAGTGAAAAGCCAGGATTGATTGATTCGTCCGAGTAGCCCTCTAGAGCTCAGGTTTCTCAAAGTAACTGCTGTTCAGGAGGGTTTAAATGCAAATACGATAGTTTTCCAGTCTCCCTAAGGAATTTCCCTTTGTCATGAGACTAACTTTGTGGATCTCTTCTTCATCTAATGTTTTTGAATCAAAATTCAGTTCAGCACTTTGCATGTTTTGAAGGAGAGTAAGGTGCAGTGTGAAATTCCAGGAATTCCTTAGGGAAGTCACAGAGTGGCAAAGGTCGCATGTTCTCAGCAGCCCATGAGAGATGCTCACAGATGCGGCTGGATCTAATATGATGAGAGCATGTGGAGAGAGGGCGATACTTCCGATGTGTGTGTGCGTGTGTAGGGTGGGTGAAAAATGAAGCATCATTTCCTTCTGGAGAGAATAGGCTTTCTTTCCCCCATTGATTTGAATTACTCTTTGGACCAAGAGGTTGTGGAGGTGGGTAGGGAAGAGTGCACAGAAAGGAAACACTTGGCCTGTGAATTTGAGAGAAATGGCAGTACAGCAAGGGGAACACAAGTTAGACAGAGCTGCGCTGCTGCTAAGTCGCTTCAGTCGTGTCCGACTCTGTGCGACCCCATGGACGGCAGCCCACCAGGCTCCCCCATCCCTGGATTCTACAGGCAAGAACACTGGAGTGGGTTGCCGTTTCCTTCTCCAATGCATGAGAGTGAAAAGTGAAAGGGAAGTCACTCGGTCGTGTCCGACTCTTCGCGACCCCAGGGACTGCAGCCCACCGGGCTCCTCCGCCCATGGGATTTTCCAGGCAAGAGTACTGGAGTGGGGTGCCATCGCCTTCTCCAAGACAGACCTGCAGGAAGATGCTAAAACAAAAAGAGCTGGGGGTGAGATAAGGCAGGGATCACCTGTATTTGAGAGGGCTTCTCTGCAGAGAGTCATGACGTGATAAAAGTCAAATGAACGGAAGCGCAGGTTGAAACTCGTCGTTTAAAATAATGCATTGGCTGAAATGGTGAACTGGTAAATATGAGTATCACCCCAGTTTTCTCAGATACTGATAATTTTGTTTTGCCAGAGAGGCAGTTCAGCAGTACTTTATATCTGGGTAAGCATTTCTGCTCATTTTCCAGCATATCAAATGGTATTCATGGTTTTGGATTTTTACTGCTTTTGTATTTTAATTCCAATTTACTTTCAGGCATTTGTGACTTCTTTAGTTGCTAATCAATGTGTTCATGAGTTCTTAAAATTTTGCCTTTGGCTGTTAGCAAATTCACCATCTGGAAAAAAATGGTTAAAAACGAATCTTTGTAATCACCAGCTTAGATTTTTTCCTGCCATCCTGAATGCATGTGAAAGCCGTTGAGTCTGTTTTCAAAGTTATTATTTTAAATTGTTAAATTCTCTTTCGGTTATGGGATGACAGCTGTCCTAGTGTGCCTGGGACTGAGGGGTTTCCAGTGAAACTCTGAGTGCTGAAACCACAAGTGTCCAGGGCAAAAGAAGATGATAGCCATCCCAGGTGGCCATGTCTGCTGGGCAGAGATTGCCAGCTTTACCCCAAACACTCACATTTTTCTTTTATTGTGTCACATTTTTGTCCAGCCAGGGACACATTTCCCAGCCTCCTTTGTGTCCAGGTGTGGCCACATGACTGGTTCTCATCAATGGCTGTCATGTTAGCAAAAGTGATTCAGAAGCATGTGCTTCTCTGCTGGCTTCTCTTACATTACCTGAGTGTTGCCACCTAAGGCAGCCTTGGGAATGCCATGCACTGCAAATGGAAGAGCCACTGTGGACCTGGGTTAGTGGTTGACTGTATGTGGCCAAGGGGCCCCACCACCTGCTGTGTCTCCACTGCTGTGGGGCAAACAGCATACTGGCTTCTATTGGGTGTCAGAAGTGAGGAGTCAGTGTTCCAGCAGGCAATGCTATTCTAATTACTATAACTGTCCAATCTTTTAAGCTATTTTTTGACCGTTTGATTGTATATTCTTTTTAACATTTTTAAAAGACTAGGGAGTTTTACCATACAAGTTTTTTTTTTTTTTTTTTTTAAACAGTTCATGATATTCTACGGGGCTTCCCAGTGGTAAAGAATTCACCTACCACTCCAGGAGACATGGGTTTGATCCCTGGGTCAGGGAGATCTCCTGGAGGAGGAAATGGCAACCTACTCCAGTATTCTTGTCAGGAAATTGCACAGAGCAACCTCACATCCATGGGGTCCTAAAGAGTTGGACATGACTGAGTGACTAAGCATGATGTTCTGTAGTCACCCTTTGATATGACTTTCGCTGACAAGTTTAAAGGCTGAAACTCCCAAGCGTGTTCTCGGACTCAGTTTGGGCTTTGGCAGAGAATTCTTAGAACAAGAGTGGCAGGCGTATCAGTGAGGAAAGGCCTGCTGGCAGATTTCTCATTTCAGAGGGCCTGGGGTGAAGGAAGGATACGAGATTACGGCAGGTAGTCGTCTTCGTTCCATTCAACCTACAACCTAATTCATTCATTATCCCTTATCTGAGGCTCCTGAAAACTGCATCTTGACTCCAAATATAGCTTCTCTAAGAAAGCTGAGAAGAGCTGGCAGCTCTGGTAAATACTCAGGGTATCATCAACCACTTTACCAACCAGAATTCCCCTTAGATTTTTTTTTTTAACCTGGGAATAATAGTGCTTACCTTTTAACAATGGATTTTAAAATACCTAGCAAGATTCAAATGGATAACCAGCAAGGACCTCCTGTGTAGAACAGGAGACTCTGCTCAGGGTTATGTGGGAGCCTGGATGGGGAGGGAGTTTGGGGGAGAATAGATTCACGTATGGGCTTCCCAGGGTGGCGCTAGTGGTAAAGAATTTGTCTGCCAGTGCAGGAGACGCAAGAGACGTGGGTTTGATCCCTGGGTGGGGAAAATTCCCTGGAGGAGGGAATGGCACCCCACTCCAGTATTTCTGCCTGAAAATTCCATGAGATACATCTGTATGTACGGCTGAATCCCTTTGCTGTCTGCTTGAAACAATCCCAACATTGTCTGTTAATTAGACTTACCCCAATACAAAATAAAAAGTTTAAAGAAGGCGAAGTAAGTAAAACACCTAGCAATTCCTGACACTTTGTAGATGCCTTGTGAACCTTTCCTTCCCCCCTTTTCCCCTTACAAAAACAAAAATGACATTTTCCTCTCCTTTTACTAACATCCAGATGTTCTAGAGTAGTGAATCCATCTGAGTCCTTGAGAAGCAGATGAAATTAGACGTGCAGATGATTCATTGTAGAAAAATAGAAGGGGAGAACAGGAGAGAAGACAGCTTTCAAACTGAGATGCTGGCCTGCCATCTGGGAGAGGAGAAAGGGTTGGGGAGGAAGAACTTGAGAGTCTGGTGCAGGTTTGAGCTGCTCTTGGCCAGACAACAGGGAGTCCAAGCAAAGATTGCCTGTTGGAGGATGGTGCTTTGGGAGGAGTGGCCTGGCCCTGGTGTCCCTGCTGGGCCCAGGCACCATCCTGACAGCCCGCTATATCTCCTGCAGCAGCTTCTCTTTGGAGGAAAGAATTGAATGGTGCAGCCTTGTAATTACTAAGTACAACAGGAAATCCCCCCAACAAATGCACAGAAAAAAATCCAACAACCAGAAAATCTCGATTGAGGGTTTCTCATAGATTTCAGGTTAGAGTGTAACAACCTTCAACAGAGCTTCCCTGGTGGCTCAGCAGTAAAAAATCAGCCTGCCAATGCAGGAGACGTGGGTTCAATTCCTGGGTCGGAAAGATCCCCTGGAGAAGGAAATGGCAAACCCACTCCAGTACTCTTGCCTGGAGAATCCCATGGACAGAGGAGCTTGGTGGGCTACAGGCCATGGGGTTGCAAAGAGTCAGACACGACTGAGTGACTCATCAAGAACAAACCTTCAGTAGCTGAGAAGAACAAACTAGTGAAAAGTCCCGCTAAGAAAGCTTAGATTTTGGTGGAATAGCTCATAAGCAGAAAAAGGCTCCCATGTAACAAAATTCAAAGCGGTTTGGCAGCCTGGGAATTCGGGGTTGCCTGTCACAACCTGGGCTCATGTCAGGTCCTACAGATGAGCCTGCGGTGTGTCACTCCATGGAGGTTCCATCACATAGAATCATGTCTTATGATTAATCCTCCACTTGTAAGGTATAAAATGAGACGTGCCCCTAGGCCTTCAGCCAGTCAGGGGAGGTAGCACTTGAGGGCTTGCAGACTGCAGTGGAAGCAGGTTTGGGGAAACATCTTTTTGTTTTCTGTGCCCTGAAGAGACAAAGTTTCAGAGGAGAGTTAACAGGTGGTTTAGAGACCCAGGGGCTTTGTTTCCACCTTTTTCACTGGTTCACATTACTTAGCTGATCTGGGTGTCAGTCTTTAGTATAAAATGGGAGTCACCCTATGCTGCCAGTTATAATCTCGTGGGGACCGGCAGATGCAAATTTTAAATTGATCCTGAATACCACGTGTGAGTCTGGGGGCTGAAGTTTACAGAATTTGTGGGGACCTGTTTTAGAAAAAAGATAGAATATATTTGAAACAAAATTAGGTGAATGAAGAATTAGAGGAATGAAGAAAGAAAGCTCAACAAATTACAAGTTGGAAATACCCAATTATCACACAAACACAAGACCCAGAAAAATAGTCTAATATGTTAATGAACTCAAAAACTTGTCCCACCCTTGTTTCCCGTACTTTTTTTGTCCACCCCTTCTTAGGACAGTGATTTTTGTAATATTATGCCAAGATCATATTATCTTTCTATGGAGAGACCAGAAAGATAATTCAGACTTTCTGTAGCATGATTGATCACAATGGTTTTCAGAGTTTCATAAGATCAAAATATTTTAAATTGATTTTAAGTTTAAATGAGTTAATACATAAAACATGTGACTTCGTTTCCTGAAGTATATTTGTGTTAAATTACCATAGGTTTGTGTTTTATGGATGCAACCATACTAATAACTTCTGTGCTATTCCCAGGGAAATAAAATAATATGTGGCATGTTTGTAATTGTATTATTGAGCATATTCTTGACAAGAGGACTTCTATTTTGACTAGGCACGTGTGACAATGGAATTCTCTGCTCACATTTTTACATATCTGGGGATGGGAAGGATTTTCTGAGACAAGCTTTGGGCCTAGGACATTTCTATCCTTTTTTTTCTCTGACTACACAAATATTTGTAATGTCAGGTGCCCAAAAGGGCATGTTCTTATGCCAATATGACCCCTGGNGTGACAATGGAATTCTCTGCTCACATTTTTACATATCTGGGGATGGGAAGGATTTTCTGAGACAAGCTTTGGGCCTAGGACATTTCTATCCTTTTTTTTCTCTGACTACACAAATATTTGTAATGTCAGGTGCCCAAAAGGGCATGTTCTTATGCCAATATGACCCCTGGCCCTGTGGGCTGATGGAGACTTTTCTGGAAACTGTGCTCAGCCTGTGATACCAACCAGGTCTTACAGTCAAGAGACTGTAAACAACACATAAGTATATCCCACTAGACTCAAACACAGTGTATCCTCACCTTAACTCCCACTTAGTTGGTATCTACTGAGCAATAAATGAAGAAGAACTAATAGAGCCTCTCAATGAAAGTGAAAGAGGAGAGTGAAAAAGTTGGCTTAAAACTCAGCATTCAGAAAACTAAGATCATGGCATCCGGTCTCATCACTTCATGGCAAATACATGGGGAAACAATGGGAACAGTAAACGACTTTACTTTTTTGGGCTCCAAAATCACTGCAGATGGTGACTGCAGCCATGAAATTAAAAGACATTTACTTCTTGGCAGGAAAGTTATGACCAACCTAGACAGCATATTCAAAAGCAAAGACAGTACTTTGCGAACAAAGGTCCATCTTTTGAAGGTTATGGTTTTTCCAGTAGTCATGTATGGATGTGAGAACTGGACTATAAAAAAAGCTGAGCACTGAAGAATTGATGCTTTTGAATTATGGTATTGGAGAAGACTCTTGAGAGTTCCTTGGACCGAAAGGAGATCAGTCCTGAATATTTATTGGAAGGACTGATGTTGAAGCTGAAACTCCAGTACTTTGGCTACCTGATGCAAAGAGTTGACTCAGTTGAAAAGACCCTGATGCTGGGAAAGATTGAAGGTGGGAGGAGAAGGGGATGACAGAGCATGAGATGGTTGGATGGCATCACTGACTCAGTGGAGATTAGTTTGAATAAACTCTGGGAATTGGTGGACAGGGAGGCCTGGTGTGCTGCAGTCCATGGGGTCACAAAGAGTCGGACACAACTGAGCGACTGAACTGAACTGAGCAGTAAAATTACGACATGAGACCTGTGGGTGGAGGAGGCATTCCAATTTCAGAGGGCTCAAAAATAATAAAATCCCAAGGTATACGGCGTGAGTCTGAGTGAACTCCGGGAGTTGGTGATGGACAGGGAGGCCTGGCATGCTGCGATTCATGGGGTCGCAGAGAATCAGACATGACTGAGCGACTGAACTGAACCATTAGTGATGTTGAGCATCTTTTCATGTGCTTGTTGGCCGTTTGTATGTCGTCTTTGAAGAAAGGTCTGTTTAGGTATTCTGCCAACTTTTTCTTTATTGGGTTGTTTATTTTTTTGACATAGAGCTGTATGATGATGATGATGAAAGTCGCTCAGTCTTGTCCGACTCTTTTCGATCCCATGGACTACATAGTCCATAGAATTCTTCAGACCAGAATACTGGAGTGGGTAGCCTTTCTCTTCTCCAGGGGATCTTCCCAACCCAGGGGTTGAACCCAGGTCTCCCTCATTGCGGGCAGACTCTTTACCAGCTGAGCCACAAGGGAAGCCCAGNGATGATGAAAGTCGCTCAGTCTTGTCCGACTCTTTTCGATCCCATGGACTACATAGTCCATAGAATTCTTCAGACCAGAATACTGGAGTGGGTAGCCTTTCTCTTCTCCAGGGGATCTTCCCAACCCAGGGGTTGAACCCAGGTCTCCCTCATTGCGGGCAGACTCTTTACCAGCTGAGCCACAAGGGAAGCCCAGAGCTGTATGAGCTGTTTGTATATTTTGGAGATTAATCCTTTGTTGGTCACGCCATTTGTAAAAATTTTCTCCTGTTTTGTGTGTTGCCTTTTCATTTTGTTTATGGTTTCCTTTGCTGTGCAAAAGCTTTTAAATTTAATTAGGTCCCATCTGTTTATTTTTGTTTTTATTTTCATTACTTGGTTTTAAATATCTGATAGGAATGGTTCCTTCTCATTATTTTCCTGGTTTCTCTTTTCCTTTATTTTTCTATATAAACTTAGAACCAACTGGCCCATTAAAAAATCCTACTTTTATTTAAATGAAAGCACATTAAATTTACGCAGTAACACAGGGCTCCCAGTGGTGAGGAACCTGCCTGCCAATGTAGGAGACACAAGAGATGCGGGTTCAATCCCTGGACTGGAAAGATTCCCTGAAGGAAGAAATGGGAACCCAATCCAGTATTCTTGCCTAGAAAATTCCATTGACAGAGGAGCCTGACAGGCTGCAGTTCACAGGGTGACGAAGTCAGACATGACTGAGCACGCATGTGTGCACACACGTACAGACACATATGAGAAGAACTGATGATATCTTTATGTTATAGAGACTTTCTATCCAAGAACATAGTGTTTCTATTTGCCCAAGTCTTTCCTGTCCCTAAGCAGTGATTTAAAGTTTTCTTTATATGTATCTTATAGTTTGCCCCTTAAGTTTATTCTCAGGGATTTAAAAATTGTTGGCATGGGAAATAGGATGTTTTCTTCCATTTTTTTCCTCTTTAATTATTGGTGGTTTGTATACATGAGGGCTATTGATGTCTANTTTCTATTTGCCCAAGTCTTTCCTGTCCCTAAGCAGTGATTTAAAGTTTTCTTTATATGTATCTTATAGTTTGCCCCTTAAGTTTATTCTCAGGGATTTAAAAATTGTTGGCATGGGAAATAGGATGTTTTCTTCCATTTTTTTCCTCTTTAATTATTGGTGGTTTGTATACATGAGGGCTATTGATGTCTATATTTTAATATTGTGGCCAGCTACCATACTGAATTCTTTTTTCTAGTTTTATTGAGATACATAGACATAGAACATTCTATACTTTAAGACGGACAACATAATGATTAGATATATACATATATTGTGAAATGATCACCATAGTTTAGTTAACATCTATTACCTCACATAGTTATGAAAGGTCTTCCACCTGATTTCCAACATGTGTGTGTTGAGAAGGGCAGGTATTTCCACACCACCAACAAGCAAGCAGTTCTCTGACATTAGCTGGGTATCCTCCAGTTTTAACATAATTCTGATACTACCTGGAGATAGAATGAGATTCTACAGGTTGAGACTGCCCTCCTCTTCAGATGCCACTTACAACACTAGGTTGTCACTTGTGCTTCTGACTGATCAGCTACAGATTGGAGGTTCCCATCACTTCCACTGCTCCGGGTTCAATTAATTTGCTAGAGCTTATAGAACTCGAAACCTGTTTACTCACTAGATAACTGATTTATTACAAAGGCTGTTAAAGGAATGGTCAACAGCCAAATGAAGAAATATGTATGAGTGAAGTCCTGAAAAAACGAGGTTCTGTCTTGATGAAGTTTTGGTGCCAGTACTGAAGCTCTTAGAACCCCCTTCTTTTGTTTTTGTTTTTTTTTTTTGAGGAGTTATGACATAGGTATGATTGATAAGGGCTTCCCTGATGTCTCAGATGGTAAAGAATCCACCTGCAATACAGGGGACCTGGGTTCGATCCCTGGGTTGGGAAGATCCCCTGGAGGAGGGCATGGCAACCCATTCCAGTATTCTTGCCTATAGAATCCCCGTGGACAGAGGAGCCTGGTGGGCTGCAGTCCATGGGGTCGCCAAGAGTCAGACATGACTGAGCAACTCATGGGTGGTGATTCAGTCAACCTTTAGTCTTTCTTGCATTCCTGAAAATCAAGGAGGTGGGACTGAAAGTTCCATCTCTGTATTCAAAGTTGGGTTTCCCTGGCAACAAGCCCCATCCTTAGGTGCTTTCCCAAAGTCACCTTATTACCATAAACCCCATTGTGGAAAGGGGATTATTATGAATAGCATGACACCCATTTCACCCTTGTGGCTCTGAAGGGATTNCAGAGGAGCCTGGTGGGCTGCAGTCCATGGGGTCGCCAAGAGTCAGACATGACTGAGCAACTCATGGGTGGTGATTCAGTCAACCTTTAGTCTTTCTTGCATTCCTGAAAATCAAGGAGGTGGGACTGAAAGTTCCATCTCTGTATTCAAAGTTGGGTTTCCCTGGCAACAAGCCCCATCCTTAGGTGCTTTCCCAAAGTCACCTTATTACCATAAACCCCATTGTGGAAAGGGGATTATTATGAATAGCATGACACCCATTTCACCCTTGTGGCTCTGAAGGGATTTCAGGAACTGAGGAAAAGGGACCAAAAGATGCCCCATTGCTCTTATTTCAGGAAATTTTAAGGGTTTTGGGAGCTGTGAGCCAAGGAAAGAGACCAAACGTATATGAGAAATATACTTTGCTCATTTGAATGACCAAATACATATTTCTTATGATTCACAATATCACAGTTACAATTTTTTCCCCTGTGATGAGATTTTAAGATCTATTTTCATGGCAACTTTCAAATATATGTTATTGTTTATTTCAGTCATCATGCTAAATATTACTAGTATGGAATTTATTAACCTTATAACTGGAAGTTTATACCTCTTAACCCCCTTTACCCATTTCCCCTACTCCCCATTCCTCACTCTGGCAACCACCAATCTGTTCTGTTTCTGCATTTGCTTTTTTTTTTTTTTTTAGATTCCAGAAAGAAGTGACATCAGACAGTATTTGTCTTTCTCTGACTTATTTCACTGAACATAATGCCCTCAAGTTCTACCCATGTTATTGCACATGGCAAGACTTAATTCATTTTATGGCTGAACAACATTAATATTCCATTGTATATTTTCCATATATATTTCCAAACATATCCACATATGTTTGCATATACCAGGCTTTCTTTATCCATTCATCTCCTGATGGACAATTAGGCTGTTTCATGTCTTGGCTATTATGTATAATGATGCAGAGAACCAACCAGTCCATCCTAAAGGAGATCAGTCCTGGGTGTTCACTGGAAGGACTGATGCTGAAGCTGAAACTCCAACACTTTGGCCACCTCATGCGAAGAGCTGACTTATTGGAAAAGACCGTGACGCTGGGAGGGATTGAGGGCAGGAGGAGAAGGGGACGACCGAGGATGAGATGGCTGGATGGCATCACCGACTCAATGGACATGAGTTTGGGTAAACTCCGGGAGTTGGTGATGGACAGGGAGGCCTGCTGTGCTGTGGTTCATGGGGTCGCAAAGAGTCGGTTGTGACTGAGCTGAACTGATGCAGTGAACACGAGGGTGCAGATATCTTTTTGAGAGAGTAATTTTGTTTCCTCTGGGTAAATACCCAGAGATGGAATTGCTGGATCATATGGTAGCTCTAGTTTTACCTTTTTGAGGAAACAGCCTATTGTTTTCCTCTGTGGCTATATAATGTACATTCTTACTAACAGTGTACCAAGGGTCCCTTTGGTCTCTACTGTAACCAGCACTTGTTCCTGTCTTTTTGATAACAGCCATTCTAACAGGTGTGAGGTGATTTGCATTTTGATTGTTTTGATTTGCATTTTCCAGGTGGTTAGTGATGTTAAGCACCTTTTCATGCATTTGTCGGCCATTTGTATGCCTTCTTTGAAAAAATATCTCTTTAAGTTTCTCTGCCCATTTTAAAATCAGGGTTTTTTTTGCTACTGAGTTTTTTATCTTGGATATTAACCTTTTATCTGATATATAATTTGCCAATATTTTCTCCCATTCAGTAGACTGCATTTTCATCTTGTTGATTTCCTTAGCTATGCAGAAGCTTTTTGGTTTGGTGTAGTCCCATTTGCTTATTTTTGCTCTTGTTGCTTGTAGTTACGGTGTTTAATTAAAAACAAATCATGACTGTCAAGGTGCATGCATACTCCAGAGTTTTATGATTTCAGGTCTGATATTCATGTCTCTAAATCCATTTTGAGTTGCCTTTTGCGTACGGTGTAAGAGAGGTCCAGTTTCATTCTTTTGCATGTGGGTGTCCAGTTTTCCCTGCACCATTTACTGAAGAGATTATCCTTTCTTCATCATATATTCTTATCTCCTTTGTTGCAAATTAATTGATCACATATGTGTGGGGTTTTCTTTGGACTGTTTCTTTGATCTGTTATTTTTATGCCAAGCCCATGGAAGTCTGATCACTGTAGCTGTGTAATATAGTTTCAAGTTAGGAAGTGAGAAGCTTTTGGCTTTGTCATCTTTTCTAAAGATTTCTTAGCTGTTTGGGTGCCTTTGTTGTTCCATATAAATTTTTAGAATGGTTTTTTCTATTTCTGTGAAAAACACTATTAGAATTTTGACAGAAATTGTATTGAATATATAGATCGCTTTGGTTAATATGGACACTTTAATTCTTCCAGTCCATGAGTTCAGAGTATCTTTCCATTTATTTGTGTATTCCTCAATTTCCTTTAGCAGTGACTTACAGTTTTTCAGTGTGCAAACTCTTCATCTCCTTGGTGAAATTTATTTTTAAGTATTTTATTCTTTTTGATGCAATTGTAAATAGAACTGTCTTCTCAATTCTTCTGATATTAGTGTTTAGGAATGCAACTGTATATTGATTTTTTTTTTGTATCCTGAAACATGTGATCTCTCCCAGAGAGTGTTCTGTGTGTGCTTACAAAGAATGTGTATTCTGCTACTTTGGATGAAATGCTCTGTAAATGTGTTAAATACATCTGCTCTAACACATGTAGTTTAAGTCCAGTGTTTCCTTAGTGTCTGCCTGGGCAATCTATCTGTTTTTGAAAGTGGGGTATTGACTTCCCCTACTATTATGTGTAACTGTTTCTTCCCTTAGTTCTGTTAGTGTTTGCTGTATGTATTTAGGTGCTACTATGTTGGATACATAAATATAAATGTTGTAGCCTCTTGTTGGATTGACCTGTTTTTATTACAGAATCACCTTTTCTTATCTCTTTTTACAGTCTTTCTTAAATGTCTGTTTTGTCTGACATATGTATAACATCCCCAGCTTCCTTTTAGTTTCCATTTGCTTGGAATCTTCTTTTCCATTCCTTCGCTTTCAGTCTGTGTGTCTCCTTAAAGCTGAGATGAATCACTTGGTTGATAGCAGGTAACTGGGTCTTGCCTTTTTTTCCCCCAATCCATTAGCCAGTATATCTTTTGATGGGAGTATTTAGTTCATTTACATTTAATAATTGGTAGGAGTGGGCTTACTATTGCCATTTAAAAAGTTTTTTTCTGGGAACTTGTGACTTCTTTGTTCTTTCCTTCTTTGTCTCTTCCTTTATGATTTGATGGTGGCTCAGATGGTAAAGAAGCCGCCTGCAATGCATGAGACCCAGGTTCAATCCCTGGGCCAGGAACATCCCCTGGAGAAGGCAATGGAAACCTACTCCAATATTCTTACCTGGAAAATTCCATGGACAGAGGTGCCTGGCAGGCTACAGTCCATGGGGGTCGCAAAAAGTCAGACATGATTGAGAGACTAACACTTACTTGTGATTTGCTGGTTTTCTGTAGTGGTATGCTTAGATTCCTTTCTTTTTCTTTTTTGTGTAATTATAGTAGATTCTTGCTTTCTGGTTACTATGAGGCTCTTATAAAATGTCTTATTATGACTATTTTAAATTGTAACAAATTAAGTTCAAATGTGTGCTAAGCTCTATATTTTTACTCTTGCCCCAAAACTTACATTTATGTTTTTGGCATAACAGTTTGCATCTTTACACTTTGGGTATCCTTTAACAAATTACTGAAGTTATAGTTATTTTTGCTTCTTTTGTCTTTTAGCCTTCATACTAGATTTAAAAGCAATTTACTTACCACCATTACAACATTAGAGTATTCTGAATTTATATGTTTTTCTTTACTGGTGAGATTATATTCTTATATGTTTTCCTATTACTAATTAGTATCCTTTGTTTCAGCATGAAGAAGGCCCTTTAACATTTCTTGTAAGGCTGGTCTAGTGGTGATGAATTCCTTCAGTTTTTGCCTTTTTTTTTTTTTAAGAAAACTTGATTTCTCTTTCAACTGCTCAAGGACAGATTTATTGGATAGAGTATTCTTGGTTCAGTTTTTTCTTTCATAACTTTGAGAATATTGCTACTCTCTCCTGGCCTATAAAATTTCTGCTGAAGAAATCTCACAGTCTTACTGGGGTTCCCTTTTACATAACAAGTTGTTTTCTCTTGCTACTTTTAAGATTCTCTCCTTGTCTGTAACTCCTGATACTTTAATTGCGCTGTGCCTTTGAGTGTTTAGATTCATCTTATTTAAAACTCTCTATAGGTTTTCCTGAATCTGGATGTCTGTTTCTTTGTCCATGTTATGAATGCTTTGAGCCATTATTCCTCTGAATAAGCTTTCTGCCTCCCTTTCTCTTCTCCTTCTGGAACCCCAATAATGCAAATATTGATCCATCTGAAGATGCCCTATAAGTCTCAAGCAATTGTACTTTTTTAAAAATTATTATACTCTTTTTCATTCTTTTTTCTATTTGTTCCTCTGATTAAATGGATTTCATTGCCCTGTCTTAAAGTTTGCTTGGTTCTTTCTTTCACTTGATCTACTCTGAGGTTGAGCCCCTCTATTGTTGAATTTTTTAGTTCACTTATTATTGCTATATCCTTTAGTTCTGTGATCTCTGTTTGGTACTTTTATATTTTCCATCTCTCTGTTGAAATTCTCACTTCATACATTGATTGTTCTCTTGACCTTGGTGAATATCTTTATGACCATTATTTGGAACTCTTTATCAGATAAAGCACATACCCTCATTTCATTAAGGTCTTTTTCTGAGATTTTATCTGTTTTTTTTTCTTTGTTTGTTACATGTGTGTGTCCATGCTCAGTCGTGTCCAACTCTTTGCGACCCCATGGACTGTAGCCCACCAGGCTCCTCTGTCCATGGAATTTTCCACACAAGGCTACTGGAGCAGGTTGCCATTTCCTACTCCAGGGGGTCTTCCTGACGCAGGGGTTGAACCCATGCCTCTTGTGTCTCTTGCACTGGCAAGCAGATTTTTTTCTTTCATCACTGTGCCATCTGTATGCAGTCCTGTTTCTTTGATTTTGACTCTCAGTGTTGATTTCTGTGCCTTTGATGAGTAGCCACCTTTCCCAGTCTTGATGGAGTTTTGTGGGGAAGTTGAACGTTATTGTTTAGCCTGGCCCTAACTCTTGGTTGTTTCTCAAATCTCTGTGTTTGTTCAAGCCATCTCTTTGTTCTTAGTGGCCCCAGTAGTTGAGAGTGTGCCAAGACCTGTCAGTATCCCAGAGGGAAGGATCTCAGTCAGCACCTTGATAAAAGCTCCTTGGATGCTGGGCCCTCAGGCAGCAGCTTCTGAAGTATGCAGGTGAGCCTCTCTCATGGAAGGCGTGAAGCTGAGCTTTTCTCTCTGCTTCCTCTCTGCTGTGTACTTAGGAGGATACCTGGCTAACAAGACTGTTATTGCTTGTTATAATTCTGTGGGACCTGGAACTCAAGCCCTTCTGACACAAGACTGAGATTATCAAGATTTGTGTCCTCAGGGCAGGATCTCCAAAAGCCAGGGCTCCAGACACATACAGGTCCCTTTCGAGGAGACACCAACGACCTGGAGCAGGGCAGAGGGAAGGTGCAGAGAGATCACCTGCTGGCCTCTCTGATCTACAGGAAGAACTGCAGTCTCTTCCTAGACATGTGCTAAATTAGAGACCTGACTCTCAGGCAGCAGCTTTTAAAGTCTGCAAATAGACCTCTTTCAAGGCATATCTGTCTGCTGCGTCTGGACTGATCCCTGGGGGGAGAGCCATGGTGATTCCAATGAGCCTTTTAAGAACTGCATCTTAGTTTGCATGTCTCACAGTTGTCATGGATACATTCTTCATGTGGGCTTTCAGAGTGAGATGTTTTGGGGGGCTGTCACTCAGGTGAGAATCAGGTAGAAGCTGGGGCACTGGATGTTGGATTCAAACCCTTCACTCCCCAGGGAAAATCTGAGATGGTGAGTTTCTTCCCAAGTGTATGTTTCTCTGTCAGGGTGGGGCTTATGGTGAGAGAGTGTCTCAGCCTTTCTTACTCTTTTTGATGTGGGGTTTTTTTTTTTTTTTCCTCATTTGCCCAGTGTGTGGGAGTCATTCAGCTAGTATCTGGATTTCTTTCAGAGAGAATTAGTCAATGTGTAGGTGTAGATTTGGTGTGTTTGTCAGAAGAGAGTTCAGGAGTTTCCTGTGTTGCCATCTTTCACCAAAACCCTTGGATTCGTTTTGTTTGTTTGTAATAGTTATCTCTCTCTCTTTTTTTCTTGTGAACAGTCTTATAATCTGCAGATAATAATAATTTTGTCTTTCCCATTCCAATTTTTATACCTCCGATTTTTTTTTTTCCCTACTGGTTGATTGCCCTGGCTAGGACCCCTAGAAAAATGTTAAATAAATAATTGGGGTGGTAATGGATGACCTTATCATCTTGTTTCTTACCTTTATGAGAATGCTTCTAGCATGTTCTCTTTAAGTCAGCTTTTAGATTGAGAGAGAGAGAGAGCTATTTTATTATCTTTAAAAAGTAGGTATCTGTTCTTTAAGAGTTTATGTCAGTAATAACCATTGATGAAATATATAGCCTGGCTGGGTATTTGATTGTATAAGCATTTCACTGAGACACCTGGTTTGAAGTGAATCTTTACTGGCTGGTTGTGGCATGCCAAAGCTTCTGAGCGTGTACAACGGATGATGCTTGTACTTGGTGTCTCTAGAGAGCCAAGAAAATGCCCTGAAGTGTGACTCACTGTGCCCCACCTGCCTCCCCCACCCAGTCTGTGAGAAGGATGCCCAGGTGAAAGGATTGTTGTCATTGGAGAGCAAAGGGGGATGAAATAGCTGGAAGATGATATCCCAGTTTCCTGTTGCTGCTGTAACAGATAACCACCAGTTTAGTGGGTTGAAACAATGCAAATCTATTATCTTACAGTTCTGTAATTCAGAAGCCTGAAATGTCTCTCACTGGGCTGGAATTAAGATGTTGGTAGGGCGGGCTACATTCTTTTCTGAAGACTCTCAGGGAGAATCTGTTTTCTTTCCAGCTTCTAGATACTGTCCCTGTTTTTTATCTTTTCACTTACAGCCACTTCCTCCATCTTCAAAGCCAGCAAGGTAGCGTCTCTCTAATGCAGCTTTCATTGTCAAATCTCTTTCTGACTCTCTTCTGCCTTCTTCTTCCACTACTAAGAACTTTTATGATTACACTGGGCTCACCCCAATGTGAAGATCAGTTGATTTGGAGCCAGAGTTCCCCTGTGATTGTGACCTGATGTCTTCATAGAGTCCAGGGATGAGGACATCTCGGGAACCATTTTTCTGCCTACCACAAGTGTTAGTCACTCAGTCGTGTCTGATTCTTTGAGACCCTATGGACTCTAGCCTGCCAGGTTCCTCTGCCCATGGGATTTTCTAGGCAAGAATTCTGGAGTGGGTTGTCATTTCCTGCCTACCACAACTGGCATAAGTTTAGGAGGGTCCATGGCATCTTAGTAAAGGGGAGCAAACCTAGGGAACAGGCAAAGAGGAGAGGAAGGGGCCAGTGATGGAGGGGGTGACCCAGCCCTGCTGCGTTGGGGACACCAGGAAGCCATGGGGGAGCCAAGCTGATGTCTGTAGACCTTCCACTGACTTTTTAAAGATGAATCAACTTCGTTTCTTTAGAGCATCTTTGGTTCACAGCAAAATTGAGCAGAAATTGCAGAGAATTTGCACAGGCCCCATTCCTCCCCGTGCAGCATACCCTGACTTTGAGGGATCCCCTCATGCACCTTCTGCTGGGGGAAGAGTAATAGCTCTTTCTATCAGGGTTTGGGGTGGGGTGCACAGGGCTCTGACCCTGAGATGCCAATCCTATTGGTCTATATGTGGCCACCTGTTTTCTGGTGGCCCAGGACACTTGTCAGGGCCCTTAAAGAAAAGAATGGATGCTTCCTTCGTAATTGAAGGAAAGGAAAAGTCCCAACGTTGATACTGGTGAAGGTCATTCCTATGACACTATTACCCACATTTAAGTTCCTACTTTCCAGTAGTTTGCATAAGAGAAAGGCCAGATGCGACAACATGTCAGATAACTGCATGGTTATTCATGAGCCAAGATGACATTCTGGGCTGAACTGAACGCTTGTGGCTTAGCACTGCTGGTACCAGCTCCAAGTATAACTCGAAGGCCAAGTCAGTCCTGGGAAGGGTTTAGGAGTCCCAGGGTAGAGTGTAAGAGTTTGGATTGGAGGAAAGTCAAACGTGTAGATGTTGAGGGCTTGGCCAGGTCTTGATGATTGCAAATGGAAGGCCGTGGAGGCCAGACTCTCTGGCAGTTTGGCTGCGTGTAGGCAGGCAACGTGAAGGGCCAGCTGGCTTTGGTGAGCCTCCCACGGCAGCTGCCTTTGTGGAGTCCTTGAGAATGGAGTGTGCAGCAGTAAAGTGTGACAAAGTTCAGGGTCAAGTGCTGTCGGGCAGCTCCAGTGAATGCTTTGTAGTCTTGGTTGCACCTGACTCTTGCCTGGAGAATTCCATGGACAGAAGAGCCTGGTGGGTTGCAGTCCATGGGGTCGCTAGGAGTCGGACATGAATGAGCGACTTCAACTTTCACTTTTCACTTTCATCCATTGGAGAAGGAAATGGCAACCCACTCCAGTGTTCTTGCCTGGAGAATGCCAGGGACGGGGGAGCCTGATGGGGTTGCACAGAGTCGGACACGACTGAAGTGACTTAGCAGCAATATTGCCTGAGATGAATGGACTGCTGGCTGGGGTGGATTTTTTATTTTTTTTTAAATTTTGCTACTTGAAGATTTTTATTGTAATTGTTTTTGTGGAAAAGACTGTTTATGGCAATGCTTTGAGCCCGCACCCCTTTTTTCATCTCGATATCTCTGTCGCTTCTGGTGACAGAGTGCTTTAAGTGTCTTACTTCGTGTCTCCTGGACTGAGTTCTCTCTTATTTCACTGCTTTGGTGGTAGGGGAGGGGGGCCTCTGGGCTATACGTGAAAATGAATGGTAATAGTCAGGATGTTGCTAAACTTGATTATCGTGGATGGTTCAATTTGCCTTTGATCTCCAGGAGTCTGCAAGACGCTTGATGTTTTATTAATTGTCCATTTAAATTTGGGGGTAAATGTAATACCTCATTAAACAGAGGAGCAAGGAGAGCCTTATTATCCTTTCCTTCAGCCTGTTAGAGCACAAAAAGGAGCAAATCATAGCTGCTCAGGCTGGTTTTAAGAGTCTTCTTTATCCAAATGGCAAGAGACTGTGGCTTCCATTAGGCTCTTGGGGTCCTTGCTGTGTGGGCGTTGCTTCGTTGGTGTGTCTGCCACTTTCTTGGCTGATGCCTCTAATGGGCAGGTCTAGGTTCAATGGCGCCGTGTAGGTCCTTTTGCCTGCCTCAATTGAAAAAAAAAATCAAATACTACCAGCTTGTTACATGTGTGCTGTGCTTCAGCGTTTACAAAACATCATTATATATAATATCTCAGAGACCCTTCAAGTGGAGGAAACTCCTCCATGCTCCTGGGGAGTATTAATACATATTAATATGTATGTAGGCTGTATGCATACATCGCTATAGTATTTGCATGGTGATTTATAATTTACAAAACACTTAGAAGTATATCCTCTCAAGGAGGGGAAACTTCTGAACGCCTCTGCTTCCTGGGGTATAAATAAATATTAAAGTGAGCTTAACAGCATCAGGATTGCTTCCTCTGTTAAATTAGATCCTTTACTTAAAACTTGGACGCCAGCAGACTTAGAGCTCGCTGAGG
The DNA here is from genome assembly GCA_006410615.1 of Neotragus moschatus. Classification (NCBI taxonomy): domain Eukaryota; kingdom Metazoa; phylum Chordata; class Mammalia; order Artiodactyla; family Bovidae; genus Neotragus; species Neotragus moschatus. The sequence goes on from SJYA01002027.1 coordinate 4,892,909, forward strand.
ACCACTGATTCGTGCCAGGAAAGACGGCATTTTTCTCCTGTTGCAAGACAACTCCTTAGCTCTTGCAAAGCTTTCCCTTGATGCTGTCTTGCAGTTGGGAGGATAGAAAGTAGAGCAATAGCTCTTGAGCAAACTGTCATTCTTGTGCCTGGGTTTCCTGTTAAAATTTTTTTTTTTTTTTCCATTTTTAAGTTACAGGCAGATGACTGTCCACTTCAGATGTCAGAGAGTCTGGTGGAGGAATGTGCCTGTCTTTTAGGCGCTCTTTATACCTATGGATGGAGGAGCCTGGTAGGGTACAGTCCATGGGGTTGCAAAGAGTCGGACACGACTGAGCAACTTCACGTCACTTCGTACCTACGGGCACCAGTTTTAAATTGTCATGTTTGGGGAACATCTTTTCCCAGCCTTTCTTGTTGGTGTTTCTAGCTTTGATAGAAATCGGGAATATCCTTATATGTGAATCTGCTCACATTCCTTGCCCCCTTCTGTAGCTTTCTAGGGGTGCTGACCCTGTACCAGATTGGTGTTTTTTTTTTT
>SJYA01002027.1:4894945-4909826 GCA_006410615.1 Neotragus moschatus
AATTTTGCTACTTGAAGATTTTTATTGTAATTGTTTTTGTGGAAAAGACTGTTTATGGCAATGCTTTGAGCCTGCACCCCTTTTTTCATCTCGATATCTCTGTCGCTTCTGGTGACAGAGTGCTTTAAGTGTCTTACTTCGTGTCTCCTGGACTGAGTTCTCTCTTATTTCACTGCTTTGGTGGTAGGGGAGGGGGGCCTCTGGGCTATACGTGAAAATGAATGGTAATAGTCAGGATGTTGCTAAACTTGATTATCGTGGATGGTTCAATTTGCCTTTGATCTCCAGGAGTCTGCAAGACGCTTGATGTTTTATTAATTGTCCATTTAAATTTGGGGGTAAATGTAATACCTCATTAAACAGAGGAGCAAGGAGAGCCTTATTATCCTTTCCTTCAGCCTGTTAGAGCACAAAAAGGAGCAAATCATAGCTGCTCAGGCTGGTTTTAAGAGTCTTCTTTATCCAAATGGCAAGAGACTGTGGCTTCCATTAGGCTCTTGGGGTCCTTGCTGTGTGGGCGTTGCTTCGTTGGTGTGTCTGCCACTTTCTTGGCTGATGCCTCTAATGGGCAGGTCTAGGTTCAATGGCGCCGTGTAGGTCCTTTTGCCTGCCTCAATTGAAAAAAAAAATCAAATACTACCAGCTTGTTACATGTGTGCTGTGCTTCAGCGTTTACAAAACATCATTATATATAATATCTCAGAGACCCTTCAAGTGGAGGAAACTCCTCCATGCTCCTGGGGAGTATTAATACATATTAATATGTATGTAGGCTGTATGCATACATCGCTATAGTATTTGCATGGTGATTTATAATTTACAAAACACTTAGAAGTATATCCTCTCAAGGAGGGGAAACTTCTGAACGCCTCTGCTTCCTGGGGTATAAATAAATATTAAAGTGAGCTTAACAGCATCAGGATTGCTTCCTCTGTTAAATTAGATCCTTTACTTAAAACTTGGACGCCAGCAGACTTATAGCTCGCTGAGGACCACTGATTCGTGCCAGGAAAGACGGCATTTTTCTCCTGTTGCAAGACAACTCCTTAGCTCTTGCAAAGCTTTCCCTTGATGCTGTCTTGCAGTTGGGAGGATAGAAAGTAGAGCAATAGCTCTTGAGCAAACTGTCATTCTTGTGCCTGGGTTTCCTGTTAAAATTTTTTTTTTTTTCCATTTTTAAGTTACAGGCAGATGACTGTCCACTTCAGATGTCAGAGAGTCTGGTGGAGGAATGTGCCTGTCTTTTAGGCGCTCTTTATACCTATGGATGGAGGAGCCTGGTAGGGTACAGTCCATGGGGTTGCAAAGAGTCGGACACGACTGAGCAACTTCACGTCACTTCGTACCTACGGGCACCAGTTTTAAATTGTCATGTTTGGGGAACATCTTTTCCCAGCCTTTCTTGTTGGTGTTTCTAGCTTTGATAGAAATCGGGAATATCCTTATATGTGAATCTGCTCACATTCCTTGCCCCCTTCTGTAGCTTTCTAGGGGTGCTGACCCTGTACCAGATTGGTGTTGTTTTTTTTTTCTCGCTGACATCTGCTCTATATTCAGAGGCCAGTTCAACTGCATATTACTGAATCTGTGATAATATTTATTCAATGAAATGAGAATTATTTCAAGTATATTCCTTTCAGAGTCTTACATCATCTGTTCTACTCTTAAAATAATTGACTAATTTTGAGGAAGTCTGATGCTCAAATTCAAACACTTTATATTTGTGGATGATTTTGAAGCAAAATGTCCTGATACCCATTTTTCTTTCTTCCTTTTAGTAATAGAGCTCTGTTTCAGTCAGACACATGGCCTCCAGCTCTAAACTACAATTCCCAGCCTCCTTTGCAGCTGTGTATGGCCACGTGACTGAGTTTGCCCAATAGGAAGTGAGTGGGAGTGATGTAGGCAACTTCATGGTTTCTACTACATGATTCTTGTTTTAGCTTCTCCCTTTTCTGCTTCTGCCACCTGGGAAAAGACAGAAAATGGAGCAACCTTGCAAACCACATATGGGCTATGGGGTTGTCCTGTGTCCCCTCTTTACGTCTCGATTCAACTGCAGACTGAAGTGTTTGGCAGAGCGACTTTCTGTTCTTTAATAAAAATGTTTAAAACTGAGCACTTAAATTAGAGAATACAATACATTTCAATGAAAGCTCTCTATGTTAAGGTAGGAGTAGTAGGGCCTAGAGATTGTGACTGGTCCCCTGCTTTCGTTCTGTTCTTTCTCCAAGTCGTTCTCCAAATGACTGTCAAAGACAGTCCTAAAAATCCTAAAATCTTCTGCTGGCTCCCAATGTACTTAAAACTCCAAACCCTTAGCATAGAGTAGAGATGAAAGAATTTGGGCTGAAAAACATTCCTGAACAAAATAATGTAAACATCAAAGCTTTGGTGTTCTAATAGAGAATCTGGAGGAAAGTGTTTCCAGAATTGGTTTAGAAGCTCAATAATGTCAGGTCTCTGCTTGAATTTGCTTCAGTTCTTATAGATTTTTCCTCACAGATATATGGTGGCTGCAGCAGCTCCAGGCTTCACATCCTCTTATGTATTCAAATGTAGGAAGGGAAAAGGCCCTGTCTTTATCAGGGAGGAAGCTATTTTCCAGAACCCCCTGGCAAACTTTTCCTCATCTCTCTTTGGCCAGACTGATTCATATGCCTATGCCTTAGCTGCAAGTTGGCTGGGAAAGTAAGAGTCTCTTGTGGGAGGGAAACTCTACGTATGATACACAAGGGAGCAGGCATGGCTGTAGGGCAGGCAGTTGAGCATGTACCCCAAGAGCCTCATGTACTTCCCTGAAGCAAAAACTATGACTGTAAGTTGAAATATAAAAACTATTTCCTGTAACCATAAGGCCCATCACAAACCTTTCTTTTGAATTGTTATTGTTATGATTTGTTGGTCAGAACACAACTGACCAAAACAACATGAGGTGCACATTTTGGTAAATAATGAAACAAATCAGATTTTATTGGAAATGTATTTCTTAATGCTACTAAAGCATGTGTAAAGTGGAAGAATATCATTGCTGAATGCGATAGAGTCTCGCTTCAACTGCATTCTAATTTCATGTGTGTGGATTGAGGTGTTGAGTAACCTTACTCACAAAAATAAGCTGATGGAAATGGAAGGCATTTTATAAACTGCAAAATTAATCATGTCTTTGGACTCTGTGAGTTATATACTGAAACGCACATGCTGATCCATTGGTGTTCAGTCACTCAGTTCAGTTCAGTTGCTCAGTCGTTTCCAGCTCTTTGTGACCCCATGGACTGCAGCACACCAGGCTTCCCTGTCCATCACCAACTCCCGGAGTTTACTCAAATTCATGTCCATTGAGTCGGTGATGCCATCCAACCATCTCATCCTTTGTCATCCCCTTTTCCTCCTGCCTTCAATCTTTCCCAGTATCAGGGTCTTTTCAAATGAGTCAGTTCTTCACATCAGGTGGCCAAACTATTGGAGCCTCAGCTTCAGTCCTTTCAATGAATAGTCAAGATTGATTTTCTTTAGGATTGACTGGTTTCATCTCCTTGCAGTCCAAGAGACTCTGAAGAGTCTTCTCCAGTGCCACAGTTAAAGACCATTAATACTTCAGTGTTCTGCCGCCTTTTATGGTCCAACTCTCACATCGGTACATGACTACTGGTAAAACCATAGCTTTGATTATACAGATTTCTGTCGGCAAAGTGATGTCTCTGCTTATTAGTACGCTATGTTTGTTGAAGCTTTTCTTCCAAGGAGCAAGCGTCTTTTAATTTCATAGATAGTGATCTATAATAAAAACTAAATGTAAGGTTTGGGATGAGTGAGAGGGTCCTTTCTCTTGTAAAGGAGGACGAGGAGACATGGGAAAGGGGACCCTCATAATAGCTCTGTCAAAGGGTGTATTCAGCAGATCAGATGTAGGAAGAGGGGAAAGGAAAGCTGAGAGCTGAAATTTGATTCCCTTAAACCCTTTCATGCACCGTGTTCCTCTTGGAGACCGGCAGTGATACCTGTACCCTAGTTTAAAGACCCTGGTTGTGAGGATCAAGTAAGATAATGTACATGAAAGCCTTTTGTGTGATGTGAAGAATGTTGCAGGTGATGTTAATAATAATTGTATGTTTTGTTTTTCCAAAATTGTGACAACAGCTCACAGGGGCTCTAAGGATTTCATATTATGAGTCCTGAAAGCTGTCCACTAACAGGCAAGGCAGGTCCTGCTAGGCTTGCTGAGAAGGTTCCCCCAGGATGAAGGAAGAAGACTGAAAGGAGAGAGTGAGAAGTCCCTTTTTCTGGGGAGTGTTGACTAGGGTTGGAGAGAGTGGGGATGGTTGGAGTGGGTGTGTAGGAGAGGGTGTCCTCCTGGCCCCTTGATGGATGTCTGCCCTTCCACAGTGTGTGCTGAGCAGGTCTGGTCTGTGTGAACAAAGGGAGGAACCCTGGAATGACACTTTTGAAGTCCCCATTTTAAGACAAACAGAAGGTAATCCATCCAGGTGCTCAGGCTCAGGAGGCCAGACAGTTCTGGGGTCTGTAAGGACAGGCCAGATGGTATGAAGTGACCAGCTAGGGGCAGCCAGGCCACAGGGTCACCCTCAGTGGTTGGGGAAGCTGCCTGGGGATGTGTTCTCTGCCAGCAGGGCTTGGGGACCACAGGTTAGGTTGGTGATAGTGACCAATAAAAGGGGGGAGCACCTTCTGTATAGTTGTGTGTGCTAAGTGGCTTTGATTGTGTCCGACTCTTTGTGACCCCATGGACTGCAGCCCGCCAAGCTCCTCTGTGCATGGGGATTCTCCAGGCAAGAATACTGGAGTGGGTTGCTGTGCCCCGCTCCAGGACATCTTCCCAGCACAGGGATAAAACTACGATGCCTCCTGCACTGGGTCGTTGCTGAAGCTGGAGAGGTCTCTTGGCTTTCTTGTTTCTCTTGCTCTGATGCCAGAAGAGCAGGCCCAGGAGAGGGGATGGGAAAGTGGGCCAGGCTCTCCCCTCCGTCCACTCCACACAGTGCTGCTCGGGGGCTAATCAGCTGAGAGCAACTCCACGTTCACGGACACCACCTTAGTCGCTTGAAGTCCACCTGGTGGGAGTATTGACAGCACGAGGTCCAGCAGACTCTACAAATCCCTGTGTCTCCCTCCTTTCCGAGTTGAGAAGGGTCAGGGTGCCTCACCTTTCTCAGCATGCCCCTGACTCCGGGTCCCTGGAACTGAGAGCTGAGCACGGGGTGCTGGGGAACGATGTGAGTCAAGTGTGAGACTGAGATTTCAAAGTGGACAAGTCTTATAGGCAACAATGTGAATAAGTGATTGAAGAGCTGTTAAATGGAATTAAAGCATCTTTTTTATTTTGGAAATTTTATTTCCAAAATGTGTTTTTTGGCTGCTCTGGTCTTGGTTGCTGTCTGGGCTTTTCTCTAGTTGCGGCAAGCAGAGGCTGCTCCTCATTGTGGTGTGTGGGCTTCTCGTCGCGGTGGCGTCTCTTGTTGAGGAGCTCGGGCTCTAGGCATGTGGGTGTCGGTAGCTGTGGCGCTCGGACTTAGTTGCCTTGAGGTATGTGGGATCTTCCCAGCCCAGGGATCATATCCGCGTTCCCTGCATTGCCACGTAGATTCTTAACCGCTGGACCCACCGGGGAAGTCCCAAAACATCCTTTAAGGGAGTCTGTGACCCAGCAGAAGATTAAATTTGGCAGAGTGTAATGGTATGTGAGAAAAATAATCTGTCTCATGTCTATATTTTATAAATGAAACCTCTCCAGTCAAACTGCCCACCTGCACACAACTGAAGATATTGGAAAAGGGCCCATATTAATCCAGAGTTGCTGAACAGAATAAAAGTGTTGGGGTTTTTAAGAGTTGTTCCTTGACATGAGCNTTTTTTTTTCTCTCATGTAACAAGAGTCATGTGGATTATCCAGGGCTGGTGCAGCTACTTGATGGAGCTACTGTGGACCCTGATCTCCTCCAGCTTCCAGATCCTTCCTTCGCCTGGAGCACCTCTGCTCCAGGGGGCAGGATGGCTGCCCTTCCTCCCGGCATCGCCCCTCAGTTGCAGGCAGGAGGGAGGGCACTAGGCAAAAGTGCAGAAGTGATGGGCCATGAGATAGCATTTCCACTCCTTGCTTTTTACCCAGATGAGTTGAAAACTTTTATCCACACAGAAACCTGCACTCAGAATTTTATGGGAGCTGTATTCATAATCGCCAATCAGGCACAACCAAGATGTCCTTCCGTAAGTGAATGGATAAATAAACCGAAATATATCCAGTCAACAGAATACTGTTTGGCTCTAAAAGGAAATGAACTATCATGCCATGAAATGGCATGGAGGAAACTTATTACTAAGTGAACGAAGCCAGTCTGAAAAGGCTACATGCTGTATGATTCCAACTGTAAGACATCCTGGAAAAGACAGAGCTATGAAGACAGTAGAAATGTCAGTGGTTGCAGGAGACGGAGGTAAGGGAGGGAAGGATAGGTGCAACACAGGGGATTTCTATGGCAGTGAAACTACTATGGATCAGTCTCTAACGGTGGATCCAAGTCGTTGTATATTTGTCAAAACCCGTAGGATGCATGATACCAAGAATGAACTCTCAACTGTAGACTTCGGGTGATAAGGATGTGTCAGTATATGTTCATCATCTGTAACAAATGTACCCTTCTAGGGTAGAGGGTTCAAAGTGGGAAGATGTCCATATGTGGGCAGGGGAGGCTGTTCATGTATAGGGGCAGAGGCTTCTGACAGCTCGCTTCTCTCTGCTCAACTTTGCTGTGAACCTCAAATTTCTCTTTCTCTCAAAAAATATTTTAAAAAGTGATGGGCCAACTGAATCTATCCGTTTTCATCAACAAAATAATAGCTTCCATAGAAGTTCCACACAGTAGACTTCTGCTTATACCTCATTGGCCAAAAGTGGGTCACACGACTACTTAGTCCCCAGGCTGCACAGGAGTGACTGTTTTTATTTTTTGTTCATTTTTTTTGGAGGTACTTTTCCCTCAGTTTTGTTGAGATATAATTGATATATGTATAAGTTCAAGGTGTACAGCATAATGACTTGACACACATATATTGTGAGATGATTCGCATGGTAGGTTTAGTTAACATCCATCTCTCAAATAGTTATCAAAAAAAATTCAATTTTTTTCCCCTTGTGGTCAGAACTTTAAGAATTACTCTTGGTAACTTTTAAATGTACTGTTTTACATTGTTAACTATACGTATCGTGTTGTACATTATATACTCTGTAGAGATTTGTCTTATAACTGGGAGTTTGTACCTTTGGACCAGCTTCATCCAATTTCCCCATCCTTCACTTCACACTTTTGGTAACCACAAATCCGATCTCTTTCTTTGTGGTTAAATTTTTTTTTTTTATATTTCACATATGAGTGAAATCATACAATATTTGTCTTTCTCTGTTTGACTCCCTTCACTTAGCACAATGTGCTCAAATTCCATTCATATTGTTATAAATGGCTGAATAGTTTTCCACTGTATATATACAGACACCACATTTTCTTTCATGTTTTTTTGGCCACAGTACATAGCATGCAGGATCTTAGTTCCCTAACCAGGGATCAAACCCATGCCCCCTGAGGTGGAACGGAGCCCTAACCACTGGATTGCCAGAATTTTTCCACATCACTTTTTTTTTTTTTTTTATCCATACATCTGTTGATGGACATTTAGGTTATTTCCATGTCTTAGCTGTTGTAAATAATGCTGCCGTGAACTTGGGGGTTCAGGTATCTCTGTGACAGTGATTTCATTTCCTTTGGATATATGGGGCTTCCATGGTGGCTCAGATGGTAAAGAATCTGTCTGCAATGCAAGAGACCTGGGTTGGGAAGATCCCCTGGAGAAAGGAATGACTACCCCCCGCTCCAGCATTCTTGCCCGGTAAATCCCATGGACAGAGGAGCCTGGTGGGCTACAGTCTGTGGGGCTGCAGAGTCCAGTGCGACTGAGCAACTAACACTTCACTTTGGATATATACCTAGAAGTGGAATTGTGGAATCATGTGGTAGTTCTATTTTTAATTTTTTGAGGAACCTCTCTACTGTTTTATATAGTGGCTGTACCAAGTTACATTCGTACCAAGAGTGCACTCGGGTTCCCTTTTCTCTATATCCTCACCAGCATTTATTAGCTTGTCTTTTTGCTAATGGCCATTCTGACAGTCATGCTGTGATATCTCATTGTTGTGTTGTGTGTTTCCCTAATGATTAGTGATAGTGAATATCTTTTCGTATACCTGTTGGCCATTTGTGTATCCTTTTTGACAAAATGTCTGTTCAGCTCCTTGGGGCATTTTTAATTGAATTATTTATTTCAATTGAGTTGTATGAATTCTTTATATATTTTGTATATTAATTGCTCATCAGATATATTGGGTCTTCCCTGCTTGCTCAGACAGTAACATCCACCTGCAATGCAGGAAACCCGGATTGATACGATTTGCAAATATTTTTTTCCCGGTCTGTTGGTTGTCATTGGACATTGGCTCTGTCACCGGCTCTAACTGGGTTAATGCTACAGTGAGCCTGAAGATAGTAATTTGATAGGACAGGGGTGGAGGAATAAAAAAAATTAATATCAAGTGTGATTTTAGCAAGGCTTTCTGCAGCGATGTCACCTTTACCCCATGCAATATAAAAATGGGCTCTGCCTAATTCATCTCTCTTTGTTCTTTTATCATACTTTTTTTTTCTTATGTTTAAATCTTTCACCCTGGCCTCCCACTCCATTTGGTCTAAATATCCTCTTTGGTTATTTCTGGTTCAACTGTTTAGAACGTGCTGATTTATGGTGCTCTGCTAGCGATCTGTGGTGGGGGAGTGAGCTGCCAAATGCAGTGGAAGATGTTTGCAGTTCAGCAGAATGGTCTTAACTATGGGGCCATCTCTGTGCTGTCTAGAGTTGATATGACGCAGGAAGGAATCTCAGACAGTGTAATTAAGTGAACAGACAAAAATCCAGACAGGCGGGCTGCTTGCTTCAGAACCCATATTTGCTGTATAAAAATCAAACACATTCCCAAATTGATTGTACTTAGCTGGGAAGAAAAGCTGGACAAACTCTGATGACTTGAGGGACCCCTGTGACAAGCACTGACTATGCAAATTGTCCTCATCTGAGTGTGTGAAATCCACGCGTGGGGCCTAGGGACCCATTTGCCTGCATGCTCCAGACGCTTCATCCTTGTTGCTTCATTTGTTCTGATGACCCCTGGGCTCAACTACATCCTCCCAGCCTCTACCCCACTCCCGCTTTTCCAGAGGTAACATTATTTTTTCTGGAAGAGAGCAAATTAACTTTGGACATCTTATGACATTCTTTGATCTCATTGAGAATGCCACAAATCCGACTTTTGTCAGCTGTCTGATGTTCATACCTTATTATTCCTGTCTGTGCCTGGTTGTCCTTATTTTTATTAGAATTTTAAAACTCCTTGATGTCCTCCATGGGGAACTGTGGACACGTAAATCCTTCTGAAACCAAAGAGGGTACAGAGAGCTTTAATGGTGCTGAAGGCACAGGATTGAGTCAGTGTCTCCCAGGAGCACTGGCTTCCCCACCAAGGCTTTCCTTCAACTCTCTGGGGACCCCAGCAGCCAGGAGCTCTGGGGGGTGGGGGTGCTTATGATTTCTTCCATTCTTGCTCCTCCTCTTGCCTCTAGATATTTTCGTTTCTTTTCTTTTGCTCCAAACATCAAAGTGCTGGGAAGTATCCGGCTCTTGATTGGAGGTGGAGGGAAGGCAGAGGCTTATCCCCTTGCCCAGCTCCCTCTGGTTGCAGAGGGAAGAAGTGGCTCCCCCTGTCAGATTACAGGTGCAACAAGGACACTTCAAGTGGGCCTCATGGCCCTCGGTGTGCAGACCAGCCGTGGATGGGCCTGCGGTTTTGTATGTTTGACTTTCAGAGAACCAGGTCTTTCCCATGTCATCTATGGATACTCCCAACTGCCTTCCAAAGACAGAGTCAGACTCTCAGCCAGGCAGCCTCCTGCTTCCATCTGATGTAAGCAGGACCCTCCTATTTTTTAAAAAATATTTGTTTATTTGACTGCGCCGGGTCTTAGTGGCAGCATGTGGGATCTTTGATCTTTAGCTGTGGCGTGTGAACTCTCAATATTTGCAGCATGTGGAATCTAGCTCCCTGACCAGGAACTGAACCTAGGCTCCTTGCATCCGGAGTGTGGAGTCTTAGCCACTGGACCACCAGGGAAGTCTTGGGATCTTCCTATTTAGAAGGAGACAGTTCTTACTATCCCTCGTCTTAATAAAGACCATAATTAAGTCATAAGGATAGAATTTTAATAGAATCTGCAATAACTTCTGGAACCTGGATTTAATCTCAAACAGCTACGTGGTACGCCTACCAGATTTTGACTGTCAGATTTACTAAGGTGTTGTGTCTGAGAACAACAGTCTTGTGAATTGTGCTGACAATTACATATGCAAATAAGTAAATATAATACACTAGCATTAGCAAAACTATGAATGGTAAAATAATAATGAAATGGATTGTACTGGATGTTGCTGGTTTAATTATTCCTGTTTTGGGGGAGCTCAACTTAAATGTTTCTGCTTAGAAGGACATTCTCACATTTTATCCTTAAGACTTTACTCCTCGTCAGAGCCCAGCACATTTGTCACTTGCTTTCACAGGGCTGATTCCTCACTTCTCTGTAAGAAAAGCCTGCTCACAACACTAGTCACACACCTCACTCTTCCTTTTAGATATTTGTTTGTTTTACCATGCCTGCTGCATCAGAAACTCCTTAGGGAAATGTTACTGCAGGTACAACTTTACATGTTCTGACACAGCTTATCAGTACTCAGTATATTTATTTAAAGAAAGAATAAACATATGATGAGTGTCTACTCTTTGCTAGTTGTGTGATCATGGCCATTTCTTATCATCTCTTTGTTTCCTCCTGTGTATAATGGTGATAACGACAACCTCATACATTTAAGATGAAATGAGATCATGTATATAAAATACTTAACATAAGGCCTGGCGCACTGAATTCTCAGTAAATGTCGGATCTTTATTTCATCATTATTAACATGTGATGTCGTTTTCAGTAGGTCCTTTGAAGCCGGGTGGTTTCTTTGCTGACCAAGGGCATAGTGGTAAATGAAGGGGTAATAGGAGCGATGGTATTTCATAAAAGCAAAGTAACAGCAATAAAGTGAGAGGGGTTTCAACTGGGAAAATGATGCTCAGCTCCGTGTGCAATAATGGGCAGGTTTCCAGAAGGACCCGATGTACTCTCAAGCGTATATTCAGCACATAAAACTACAATCCTCATCATAAATTTGATCTACAGCCAAGGAATTATGTCCATTATCAAGTGAATGCATATTGTGCTGGTCTCCCTCCAATGCAGGTGGTACTTTGGGTAGCCTGCTCTTTTAAAAGGACTCCCCAAGGAAGGTTAAATTCATGCCTTATTTCTCTCTGCACTTATTTTCCTAGAGTTACAGAGGCCAAAGGTCAACAGCTTTGGTAGGTCTGGCCAGTATCTATTGACGGTGATGTTGAGGCAGTTGTTTTCACCAGAGATTCTTTTTTCTTCCTTTTTGTTTTGTAAAGCAGTATTTATTTTTGGCTGTGCTGTGTCTTCATGGCTATGTGGGCTTTCTCTGGTTGCGGTGAGCTGGGGCTACTCTAGTTGCAGCGTGGGGGCTTCTCGTCGCAGCGGCTTCTGTTGTGAAGCTCGGGCCCTAGAGCATGTGGGCTTTGGTAGTTGCGATGCAGGGCAGAGCAGCGGCTCCAGAGCCAGGGCTCAGTAGTTGTGGCGTGTGGGTTTAGCTGCTCCACGGCATGTGGCATCTTCCTGGACCAGGGATTGAAACCTGCCTCCCCTGCATTGACAGGCAGATTCTTAACCACTGGACTACCAGGGAAGTCCTAGAGATTCTTTTCTTCAAGGTGAGAGCTGGATATAGCATTTTTTGCCCTTTGTGTTCTCCGACGTCTCCAACGTCTCCAGTTTCACCAGAGCTATTCTGTGTCCCTTTTCTCTGGCATCGCTCATCTTCCGAGACCTGCAGAAGCATTTACCTCCTCCATGGTGCTTTTTCTGACTCCCCAGGAAGAGTGCACTGTTTCTCTCCAGACCTCCCTACCTCTGGGTAATGCAATTTAGTTCAGTCGCTCAGTCGTGTCCGACTCTTTGCGACCCCATGAATCGTAGCACGCCAGGCCTCCCTGTCCATCACCAACTGCCGGAGTTCACTCAGACTCACGCCCATCGAGTCAGTGATGCCATCCAGCCATCTCACCCTCTGTCGTCCCCTTCTCCTCCTGCCCCCAACCCCTCCCGCAGGACGGTTCTTATTTGTATCACTATTGTGACTAATCGTAGGGCAAGTGTATGTGTAAAGGCTTGTTTCTGTTGGTTGGTTATGAGCCACTGAAGGTTTGGATCTATTCTTGATCATTTTTATGTCTGGAGATTGTAACAGGAAGGTTTGGGGGCAGTGGGGTGGGCAGCTACGAGGCCTTCTGTGAGCCTGCCTGGGACACAGTGCCTGTTGCCCTGGGGACCAGAGTGCAGCTCGACTGGTCACAGTGGTCCCCATCACGGAGCAGCCCCAAGAAGTGTGGTGGGATCGAAATACAGTGAGCGAGGGTGGGGAAGATGAGGCTGGGTGGAGATGGAGGGCTGGATCACATAGGGCTTTCGACCGGTGCACCGGCAATGGGTTTTCAGTCCAAAGGCAAAGGGAAGCCGCTTTGAGCTTTAAGGGGATGGTCCAGTGCACAGGCTCCATCTCCTGCACCTCTTCCTTTCTTTTCCTACTGGATTGGGAATGCACTGCTGGCTCCTGCAGAGTTTGCCTTGTTGCAAGGAGCGTGTTCACTGCATGCTTTCTTGAATGGCCTCAAAGCCGCGGATGTGTTGAGAAGAAACACCAGAGCTTTTCAGCACAGACTAGCGGCAGCACCATCCTCGAAACGGATCAGCTGCCCTTCCCCCACTCCCATCATCCTCTGACCTCTGACCTGTGGGTTATGGCACCACGTTTACTTGCCACCTGACATTGGAGAGTCTGCTGGTTTTCCATTTGATTTTAAAAATGAGTAAATAATTGCAGGCAACACACAGACGTGGCAAAAATGCAAAGGAAGCGACAGAATTTGGGCATCGTAGCTCCAGGGCACGGCTGCGACTCTGAGGGATTTTCAGAGCCCATCTGTGTCTGAGGGCACGCGAGGCTGTTTTGTGTTGTATGTGTGGCTTTGGAGGTTCAGGAGGCCAACCCCAAGGGACATTTTGGAAAGTGGTGGTGGAAATGATTTTCAGTCCAAGGGAAAGAAGATGATCAGGTACCTAAACTCCCGGCCCTACCGTCAAAGGCTCTAATTCTATCCTGACAAACAGTAAAAGGAGCAAGTAAGTCCACTCACGTCACTTCAGCTTTCTTTTCCAAACATGTGGATTAAAGCCAGTTAGGTCTGGAATCCATTCAGCTTGTGATTTTGCCAGGAGTTTCGTGGGTGTAAAGTTTAAAAATAGCTACGTACACATAGGATGTCTGTGGGGAAATGTGGGTAAATTCTGGGTTGGAAAAAGGTTCTGTGAGCAAGTGCCCTCNTACCAAAAACAAGGCACATTGCTAGTTTCTTGGATACAAATTTTAAAAATGACATTCTCCATCTTCATGGTGCTCACACTCCAGTGGGCAAACTAACATGAAAATAGACCTATAATCTGAGACCACATATTGTTATAATGGAAGGATCCAAAAATGTTAAGTATTGGAAACTGTATCACCAACCCATAAAGTCTAAGTGTGTTCTGTAAATTAGTAATGAAATTAGTCAAGTTACCCTTCTAAAAAAAGTTACTTTTCTGTGTGGCAAACTTCTCAAAGGAAGCCAAGAAGTAGGCTGATTTAGTGGTCTACAAGTTGACTTTCTTTTTGAGGAACAAGGCACATCATTTTGCCTGTGTAGTAATTTTGCCCAGTGTATATCTACTTATTTTTTACCTTAATGAAATATGGCCCCCACTATTCCTTTCTTCACTATATCCTCTCAAAATATTTATCCCAATCTCATTGCCAGAGGTGGGCAGACCAAATAAATTGATCCATTTTCCTGATGTTTTTGGAGACTGCTTGGCAAGGAGAGAATGGAGAAAACTCCATTTAATGTCAGGCTTAAGTTAAAAAGAGAAAAAAAAGAGGAAGTTTGCTTTCAGTTCAGTTCAGTCCCTCAGTCATGTCCGACTCTTTGAGACCCCATGAATTGCAGCAAGCCAGGCCTCCTTGTCCATCACTAACTCCCGGAGTTTACTCAAACTCATGTCCATCGAGTCAGTGATGCCATCCAGCCATCTCATCCTCTGTCGTCCCCTTCTCCTCCAGCCCCCAATCTCTGCCAGCATCAGAGTCTTTTCTAATGATTCAACTCTTCACATGAGGTGGCCAAAGTATTGGAGTTTCAGCTTTACCATCAGTCCTTCCAAAGAAGGATCTTCTTTAGAATGTACTGGTTCGATCTCCTTGCAGTCCAAGGACTATCAAGAGTCTTCTCCAACACCACACTTCAAAAACATCAATTCTTTGGCGCTCAGCCTTTTCACAGTCCAACTTTCATATCCATACATGATCACTGGAAAAACCATAGCCTTGACTAGCTGGACCTTTGTTGGCAAAGTAATGTCTCTGCTTTTGAATATGCTATCTAGGTTGGTCATAACTTTCCTTCCAAGGAGTAAGCGTCTTTTAAGTTCATGGCTGCAATCACCATCTGCAGTGATTTTGGAGCCCAAAAAATAAAGTCTGACACTGTTTCCACTGTTTCCCCATCTATTTCCCATGAAGTCATAGGACCAGACGCCATGATTTTAGTTTCCTGAAT
>SJYA01002027.1:4926566-4942704 GCA_006410615.1 Neotragus moschatus
CACCACTGTGTTCACCACACATCAACCCCTCTACCATCACAAAAGTCTCTCCAGGGGCTCACCAACCTGCTCCACGGGAGACCCAACTGGGCTGATCCAGGATGGTTTCTGTAGGGCTTGGTCCATTAAGGCCCCCCGAGAAACATTTGCTCTCAGATACCAAGTAGTGACTAGGTGGATCTCCCTGGTGGCTCAGATGGTAAAGAATCCGCCTGCAGTGCAGGAGACCCGGGTTCAATCCCTGGGTTGGGAAGATCCCCTGAGGAAGGGAATGGCAACCCACTCCAGTATTCTTACCTGGAGAATTCCATGGGGTCGCAGAGAGTCGGACGCGACTGAGTGACTAACACTACTACACCACAGGTGAGAGACCATGGTGGGACCATGAGCAGTAATTTGGGGAGTCTTATTTGGAAAAGGGGCAAGTAAGGGATGGCCTGTGAGCTAGACCGGGGCACTTAATAACACGACCCCTGGGGCAGTGCTGGGGAAAGAAATGCAAGGTCAAAAACACATTTTATCCGTTAAACAACAAGAAACTACAGCTAAAATATCTTCTATCAAGAATTTTCTTTTCCAGGAGAAAAATAATTTATGAGATGACTGCAGCTTTTAAAAACTGAGCAAATTTATTGAGCACCTACTGTATGCCAGCCAGCGTCTATCACAATAATGATCTGAAAGGGTCAGGATCCACCAGGGAGTATCAGGAGCCCTCCTGGATGAGGACAGCGCTAGAGATGGGTCAGCAAAGGGAGCTGAGCCCCAGCAGTGCCGCTGGGGCTCCTCCTCCCCAGAGAGACTGCGGTCTGCAGGGAGGCGAGTGTGTGAGTGTGGTCTGTGCTGGGCTTCTCTCCCCTTCTCATGTTATGGGGGCATCTTGCATTTCCTGTTATGGAAGAGGTTTGCTGACACCCTTTGCTGTCACTCAGTTTGGTAGACTGCACTGTGCTGGGGTAGGGTGTCAGTGAGACAACGGGTGAAGGCAGATCTCATCCGAGTTGGCTCCGAAGCATCCGTAGCAGGCGTGTGTGAGTACTCAGAGCTAAGCGCGCTGCTGAAGGGTGAAGACTGGAGGAGCCATTGCCTGGCTGACAGTCCACTCATGGATGCCCCGGTGACTTTGCTGTCCTGAGCTTGCCTCCTGGTCCTTGGAGGCTACGTCAACAGCTGAATGGTTAGCATGTTGCTTCGCATCCTCAGCTACAGGCTGTGAGTCCCGTTTCTGAGCAGCAGGTAGACAGCCAGTGACTTTGTAGGCATCATCTCTGCAGAAAGAAGCCCCACACTGCTCTGAGCCCTGTGGTTCTGTAGTCATCAGTGTGGTCCCAGGAGCGTGTTTTCTTGGTCTTGGGCATCACAGCTGCAGAGGGATGCAGACCTCCGTTCTTCATTGTTGACTGGGGCTGAGATCTCAAGTCTCAAGTCAACCTCAGTCGAACACAAGGGCTGGCCAACTATGACTCTCGGGCCAAATCTGACCCTCCACTTGTTCTTGTAAAATACATTTTCTTGGAACTCAGCCACTTCTCTTTCTTTACATATCCTTGGCTGCTTTCACTCTATCATGACAGAGTTCAGTAGTTTCAACAGAGACCGTATGACTGGCAAAGCCTGAAATATTTATTAGTTAGCCCTTTATAAAAAGTTTGCTTACTCCTGGTATAGAATTATAAGAGACCATAATTTTATGTACTTAAATCAGAGTACAGTATTGTAATCTGTAGTCCTGGAAGGGCTTCCCTGGTGGCTCAGTGGTAAAGAATCCACCTGCCAATGCAGGAGACGGAGAAGACACAGGTTCGATCCCTGGGTGGGGAAGATCCCCTGGAAGGGGGCATGGCAACCTGCTCCAGTATTCTTGCCTAGAGAATCCCATGGACAGAGGAACCTGGCGGGCTATGGTCCATAGGGTCACAAAGAGTCAGACAGAACTTAGTGACTAAACAACAAGAGTCCTGGAGTATCCAGGCTGTTCAGGATAGGAGAGAAGGTTCTTATTACAGGGACAGCAAAGACTTTGGCTCAAGTGTGATGACTAGTGAGGGCTGCTAGGAGGATTGTGTTGAGGAGGATTCTGAAGCCCCATCTGGGCTGCTGTGGACACTTCCAGGGAGGTGTAAACTGGGCCATGAGTCATCCGGGCGAGGAGCACCAGGGAGGAACAAAAGCACGGCAAGTCCACACTCTTCTTCTCCAAAGGTGCACGGCAACCAGGGACAGCTTGGTGTGGCTCCCGATGCCAGCACTTGGCACTGCCAAGGTGGGGGACTGGAAACAGTCCCTTGCTGGAGTGGGAGAGATGCGAGATTTGAATACCATTCACGCTGTGACAGAAGCAGGCCACCACAGACAAGATCAAGGTCAGGTCAGAGCTCCAGCTTTAACTAAGGCTCCTCCTCACTTGAGCAGCAGTGTTGGTTCAGGACAGCATCTTGTGTGAAGCTTCCCGCTTGGAGAACAGGGGCGAGGGCATTTATTACTCAGGGCAATGAAAGTGCCAGTTAAAATAGTTACAAATTGTTTAAAAAGGAAAAAATGACAATGCATGTTTACTGGAGAAAGCAGGATAAAAAGTGGCCCACTTACATATATCTGTCTAGATAGCCCTTAGATTGTAGATTTAAAAATGGAAGCATCTTATGAATACCTTCCCACTAAGTCTAATATCCTACTATCCTGTAACCCCAATGAACGAGTTTTCCTCAGTGGTCCAAATAATTCCAGGTAGTGGTCTTCTCTAGACTCCGACTTCTTACAGTGAATGTGTTTGAAAAGCGCATTCAAATCTAGTTCTTGGAGCTCAAATCGTATTTTAAATGCACCAAGGGTCTGTTATTCGGGCTCAATCTGTATAAAGCTTATTAGCCACTTTTGCGTAAACACTGATTTTTGGATGGTGCGTGGCATCACTGGAGTGATAGGAATGCTGAAGTGAGGGATTACTGTAGTCTGATATATATCTACTGTTTTACTAGGGTGACTCTTTTCACTGTAACAGTTCCTGGAAATCCTCAGGGCCACTCCTCCCTGGTAGGGTAAAGAGAAATGGAGAATCCACTGAGGTGGACATCACGAGCACTGACCTCTCCTCCAAGTCGCGGCTATCTTTCTCACATTCAGCATTTGGCTTAGTTGTTTTTCCTTCACGTCATGAAAAATTGTGCAATCAGCTCCAGCTGACTAGGACTTCTTTTCAAATAATTATAGGAAGCATTTAAATTATATAAGTGCATTAAACCGTATCCCAAATGGAATTGAGTTTTTAAAAAATATGTTTTATGACCTAAAAGTTCGTTGAGAATTTATTTGCATAAAAATCCCAGTATCTTTATCGACTTTTAAAATGCCATTGAGCCCCGAGAAATACACCACCTCACGGGGGAGAAAGGGTGCCGCGCAAGGGTGTTAATGACCCACGAGACAGATCATCAGACTTAGAACATGGACGGCACACGGACCCCAGAAGGGCAAGGTGGGAGCTGAGCCTGTGGCTCGGAAACACACAAGTGGAGGGCGCTCAGATGTAGAATTCCTCCGTGTCATTGTCCCCGCATCCGGCCAGCGCTGAGGGTGCCTGGACATCTCTGCCAGTCTGCCGGGGCTGGGGAGCATCGGAAGGGAGTTCCGGGGGTGACTCTGTGAGCGAGGAGGTGTCCGAAGCTGGGGGAGCAGTGACGGCTGTGGCCGAGGAGCCTGAAGTCCCTTTGAAGAGAGGGAGGGCGGCCCAGGAGGCCCCTGCGGTCTCGCTGCCCCCAGTGGGCAGGGGTCCTTCTCTGAAGCCCCTGTGCTCTGACCAGAGGCTGCTGCCTTGCTCTGAGGGGCGCGGCGCTTCCTCGGGGCTGCAGAACCTGCTGGGTGCCGAGTAGGCAGAGACCACAGACAGGTCGGAGGAGGAGAGCCGCAGCCCGGTGTCCACGTCTGTCTCCTGGGCCCCCTCCAGGTCATCGATGGAGAGGAGGTGGCCCTTCCCCCGCTCCGGGGCCCTCTGCCCCCGGACGCCTGAGCTTGCAGACAGCTGTGCTTCCAAAGTGGAGGCCGGGAAGGGGTCTCCGGTGGGCAGACAAAACAAGGACTTGCTTCGCTGGAAAGACCAGGGGAGGCTGGGAGGGCTGGTGGCTCGTCTGGCAAATTCCTGCGGGTGCCTGGTGGATGGACCTGCCTGGCTGAGTCCCGGGTGTGATGTGTCCAGGGGCGGCTGCAGGCGGCAGCCTGGGGTCCGGCTCTGCACGGTGGCGCGCGGGGAAGACGTGGAGCCCGGCTTCTGCTCTGAGGCCTGGTGAGCCCTACCGGATTTAGGGCGCTTCCTGTGCCCCTTCTGTGCCTGCAGGGGCAAGAGGGGACATCGTTATCAGTGCCGGGCTGGGGTCCACCCGGCAACAGGAACTCAGTGCTAAACAGAACATGAAACACACTTTCTGATGACTGGAAACTTCCAGAACTGTCTCGGCAATAAAGCACCGCCAAAAATGTCACTGGGGCTTTCCAGGTGCCCTGGTGGTAAAGAACTCGTCTGCCAATGCAGGAGACGGTAAGAGACAGGGGTTCAATCCCTGCATGGGGAAGATCNAGAACATGAAACACACTTTCTGATGACTGGAAACTTCCAGAACTGTCTCGGCAATAAAGCACCGCCAAAAATGTCACTGGGGCTTTCCAGGTGCCCTGGTGGTAAAGAACTCGTCTGCCAATGCAGGAGACGGTAAGAGACAGGGGTTCAATCCCTGCATGGGGAAGATCCCCTGGAGGAGGAAATGGCAACCCACGCTAGTATTCTTGCCTGGAGAATCCCATGGACAGAGGAGCCTGGTGGGGTCGCAAAGAGTCGGACACACACACACACGTACATAAATTTCATTCTCCAAATTCTAAAGTGAAGACAGAGATGGCAGAGCTTGGGGGAAGCCAGATCGGACTTCTCAGTCTGAGCAGACGTCCCCAAGTCCAGGAGAGGCAGGCCCTTGTCATGACTAGGAATAGGGCGTCTTCTAGTGCACATGCAAGGACGCTCCGGGTATTAGCACAAGCCTGAGGCCTGGCTGAGCGGAACAGGGGACACCGAGAGTGCCATTTAGTGTACAAAGGGTGCTCGAGGGTCTGCTTCTCTCTAGCCGAAGCCCCAGCGTTTGGACGTGCTCCTGACTCATGACAGGGTGGAAACATCAGGATGGGGCTTGATCTGAGTGCACATGTGGCCATCGGGACACATCCCAGGGGTGGCCCTTGGTTCAGGGCGGTAAACCTTTGGTGAGTGAGGGGCTATCAGGAAATCAGCATGTATTGACTTGTGTTAGGAACCACTGACTCCTCTGTGTCCCCTTTCAGAAACTGTAAGAGGAAGGGGGTAGCTAACTACTGACCAGTCCTGTGGATGCCCCATAGGTGCAAGGGCAAGCCCCCATAGATGCAATGGCAAGCCCCCAAGGCTCAGACAGTTTCATCCTTCAGCAGCTCAGCCCTGACCTCCTGTTCTCTCCCCCACCTTCCCTGCAGCTCTGCGGGAGTTTCTGTTGCACAGAATTAATTGGGAACCTTTCTTCCAATGAATGTTCCCACCTGGGGCTGCTGCTCTCAGGT
This sequence comes from Neotragus moschatus, assembly GCA_006410615.1. Lineage (NCBI taxonomy): Eukaryota > Metazoa > Chordata > Mammalia > Artiodactyla > Bovidae > Neotragus > Neotragus moschatus. Next base: position 4,932,144 of record SJYA01002027.1, read on the forward strand.
TTTCCCCTTGGTCAGCTCCCCAAGCCTCCGGGCCAAACTTCCTATGCAAAATTTCAGTTAAATAATGGATGTGGGGACAGTGATTCTGGTTCTGTTTAGTATAGGATCATTTCATTTATTGTTCAGTCACTCTTTCGTGTCTGGCTCTTTGTGACCCCATGGACTGCAGCACGTCAGGCTCCCCTGTCCTCCACCATCTCCCGGAGCTTGCTCAAACTCATATCCGTTGAGTCAGTGATGCCATCCAACCATCTCATCCTCTGTCACCCCCCTCTCCTTCTGCCCTCAGTAAATTTCATTTATGAATTTCCATATAAGGAAATAATTTTTTTTTTTTTTTTAATATCCGAGTGCAGTTTACTCCAAGGGATATTTCCTGGCTCTCCGCAACACAAGACCCTGGCCCTACCCTGGACAGCACACATTCCCGTCTCCCTGTTACACAGGAACCTAGTCTTCCCACAACTACTTGGGAAGTTTAGTTCAACATCCTGTACACTTACTTGTACCTGTTACAGGTAAAGGAGGGAAAACTACAATGAGAAGGACTGTTTTCAACCACAGGAAGCACATTTCATTGAAAGGACAGGAGACAAAAAGAACTCAGATAGGAGTCTATGATGACGGGCAGAGTGCCGGGATGGAGAGGGGAGAGGCCATGTCTGTCCGTGGAGCAGAGGAGTGTCCGTGGAGGCGGGCGTGGAGATGGGCAGCTGTGCTGCTAGCGGGAGGCACAGGTAGAGGGGAGGCTGGGTGGGAGAGGGAGGCCAAGACAAACAGGCTGACACTTGGCAGGTAAGCGAGGGAGTTGTGAGGGTCAGGAAGCCAGCAGTTTGAATGATTAGAGACCAGGTGCGAGGAAGGCAGTGCTGTGTGGGTCAGCTTGGGGCTGGAGTCTCAGTTCAGTTCAGTCACTCAGTCGTGTCCGATTCTGCAACCCCTTGAATTGTAGCACACCAGGCCTCCCTGTCCATCACCAGTTGCCGGAGTTCACTCAAACTCACGTCCATTGAGTCAGTGATGCCATTCAGCCATCTCATCGTCTGTTGTCCCCTTCTCCTACCCCCAATCCCTCCCAGCATCAGAGTCTTTTCCAATGAGTCAACTCTTCGCATGAGGTGCGAAGTACTGGAGTTTCAGCTTTAGCATCATTCCTTCCAAAGAAGTCCCAGGGCTGATCTCCTTCAGAATGGACTGGTTGGATCTCCTTGCAGTCCAAGGGACTCTCAAGAGTCTTCTCCAACACCACAGTTCAAAAGCACAAGTTCTTTGGTGCTCAGGCTTCTTCACAGTCCAACTCTCACATCCATACAGGACCACAGGAAAAATGATAGCCTTGACTAGACGGACCTTGGTGGGCAAAGTAATGTCTCTGCTTTTGAATATGCTATCTAGGTTGGTCATAACTTTCCTTCCAAGGAGTAAGCGTCTTGGGGCTGGAGTCTAGTAGTGGTCAAGGAGGCCCTGACCACCTAGGTAAGAAATCCACAGTCTTATCCTTTTGCTGGGGTCATATTCAGTCTTGATTATGTTTTCCCGCCCCGCCCCATAGGATCATTCCTTTCATTCCTAAGATCTTTGCTTAACTTCAGATATTTCTTAATCCTATAAATAGACTTATTGACTCCTTTTTTTCCCCCAATCAATATTAAATGAGGGTCTTTCCTGCAGAGCTGCTCACCTGGACTGCTTAAGCTCTGACTGGGTTATTAGAAGTGTGCTGACATACGGGTCTGTCTCAGCGGCAGCCTCTTGCCACGTAAATATCATTACTTTCTGTGTACTCTGCTGTGGAAAAGGTCTGGAAGACCAGGAAGAGATAATTTTGAATAAGACAAGATACTGAACTCCCACAAGTAACAACTCAACATTCAAATGTATTGAAGTAAGCCACGATGATGAGTTCAGTTCAGGCACTCAGTCGTGTCCAGCTCTTTGCAACACCATGGACAGCAGCACGCCAGGCCTCCCTGTCCATCACCAACTCCTGGAGTTTACTCAGACTCATGTCCTTTGAGTCGGTGATGCCATCCAGCCATCTCCATCCTCTATTGTCCCCTTCTCCTCCTGCCTTCAATCTTTCCCACCATCAGGGTCTTTTCAAATGAGTCAGTTCTTCACATCAGGTGGCCAATGAGTTTCAGCTTCAGCATCAGTCCTTCCAATGAATATTCAGGACTGATTTCCTTTAGGATGGACTGGTTGGACTTTTCTGCAGTCCAAGAGACTCTCAAGAGTCTTCTCCAACACCACAGTTCAAAACCATCAATTCTTTGGCGCTCAGCGTTCTTTATAGTCCAACTCTCACATTCATACATGACCACTGGAAAAACCATAGCCTTGACTAGATGGACCTTTATTGGTAATGTCTCTGTTTTTTAATGTGCTATCTAGGTTGGTCATAGTCTAGGTTAGTCATAGCTTTTCTTCCAGGGAGCAAGCGTCTTTAAATTCCATGGCTGCAGTCACCATCTGCAGTGATTTTGGAGCCCAAGAAAATAGTCTTTTACTGTTTCCATTGTTTCCCCATCTATTTGCCATGAAGTGATGGGACTGGATGCCATGATCTTCGTTTTCTGAATGTTGAGCTTTAAGCCAACTTTTTCATTCTCCTCTTTCACTTTCATCAAGAGGCTCTTTAGTTCCTCTTCACTTTCTGCCATAAGGGTGGTGTCATCTGCATATCTGAGGTTATTGACATTGCTCCCAGCAATCGATTCCAGACTGTGCTTCATCCAGCCCAGCGTTTCTCATGACAATAATGTGAGTGGCAATGTGTGAGCTCTATTGGAATGCAAAGGAGAAGGGGGGTTGATTTTATAGAGGGGTGAGGCAGCATGGGGAGAGGGTAGGAAAAGCTTGCCTTAAGAAGTCACGCTTGGACAAAACCTTGGAAAGTGGGGGAGGGATCTGCCAACTGGTAGGCAGCAGGCATGGCATGGGAGGGGGCACAAAGGCACAGAAGCAGCCTGCATGGAGGCTGGCTCACTGAAGCAGAGGTGAGCCCTGAGAACTGAGAGGAGCCTCGCCAGGGGATCCATATATATATCAGTTTTCAGATTCTTGTCCATTTTTGTTATTATAAGAGGATTGAATATCATTCACCATGCTATACAGTAAACCTTTGTTATTTTATGGGGCTTCCCTGATGGCTCAGATGGCAAAGAATCTGCCTGCAATGCAGGAGACCCCGGTTTGATCCCTGGGTCAGGAGGATCCCCTGGAGAAGGAAATGGCAACCCGCCCCAGTATTCTTGCCTGGAGAATTCCATGGACAGAGGATCTGGTGGGCTACAATCCATGGGTCACAAAGAGTCAGACATGACTGAGTGACTGGCACTTGTTTGTTATTTTATAAATGGTAGGGTGCATCTGCTAATCCCAGGATAAATTAATCCTAATTTATCCCTCTCTCGTGCCTTCCCCTTTGATAACTGTAAATTTGTTTTCTGTGTCAAGGGGTCTGTTTCTGTTTTATAAATAAGTTCATTTGTTGTATCATGTTTTAGATTTCACATAAAAGTGATATACAATAGACTTACTTCATTTAGTACAATGATCTCTAGGTCGATGCATGTTGCTGCAAATGGCATTAGCTCATTCTCTTTTGTGACTGAGTGATACTCCATCGTAAATATGTATCACACCGTCTTTATCCCTTCATCTGTTGATGGACATTTACATTGCTTCCATGACTTGGCTATTGTAAACAGTGCAGCAGTGAACACTGGGATGATTGTATCTTTTTGAATTAGAGTCTTCATTTTTTCCAGATATAAGATTGCCTAGGAGTAAGATCAAGGGATCATAGGTAAGTTGATTTTTTTTTTTTTTAAGGAAGCTCCATAATGTTTTCCATAGTGGCTGTACCAACTTACATTTCCACCAGCATTGTAGGAGCGTTCCTTTTCCTCCACGCCCTCTTTAGCATTTATTATTTGATGATGGCTGTTCGGACTGGTGTGAGGTGATACCTCATTGTAGTTTTGACTGGCATTTCTCTAATAACTAGCAATGTTGAGCATCTTTTCATGTGCCTTTTGGCCATCTGTATGTTGTCTTTGGAGAAATGTCTATGTACATCTTTTGCCCAGTTTTGAAAATAATTTTATTTTTGCCTGTGCTGGGTCTTGCTGCATGGGCTTTTTTTCTCTAGTTGCAGAGACTGGGGGCTACTCTCTAATTGCAGTGCCCAAGTTTTTTCATTGGGGTGGCTTCTCTTGTGGATCATGGGCTCTCAGGTACACAGGCTTCTGTAGTTGGGGCTCCTGGGCTCTACAACACAGGCTCAGTAATTGTGGCACATGGGTTTAGCTGCGCCATGGCATGTGGGATCTTCCTGGATCAGAGATTGAACTCGTGTCTCCTGCATTGGCAGGCAGATTCTTTACCACGGAGCCACCAGGGAAGGCTTTGATTTTTATGTTTTTATATTGAACTGTATGAGCTGTCTGTATATTTTGGAAATTAAGCACTTGTCAGTCACACTGTTTGCAAATATTTTCTCCCACTCTATAGGCTGTGTTTTCGTTTTGTTTACAGTTTCCTTTGCTGTGCAAAAACTTGTAAGTTTGACTAGGTCCTGTTTTTTAATTTTTATTTCTTCTGCCTTGGGAGACTGACTTAAGAAAATATTACTTTGATTTATGTCAAGAGAATGTTTCGCCTATGTTCTCTTCTAGGAGTTTTATGGTGTCATGTCTTATATTTATTAATAAGTCTTTAAGCCATTTTGGGGTTTCCCTGATAGCTCAGTTGGTAAAGAATCCGCCTGCAATGCAGGAGACCCCAGTTTGATTCCTGGATTGAGAAGATCCACTGGAGGAAGGGGTAGGCCACCTACTCCAGTATTCTTAGGCTTCCCTATGGCTCAGCTGGTAAAGAATCTGCCTGCAATGCAGGAGACCTGGGTTTGATCCCTGGGTTGGGAAGATCCCCTGGAGAAAGGAAAGGCTACCCACTCCAGAATTCTGGCCCGGAGAATTCCATGGATGTAGAGTCCATGGGGTCACAAAGAGTCGGACATGACTGAGTGACTTTAAGCCATTTTGAGGTTTTTTTTCTTTTTTTTTTTTTGGTATGGTGTGAGTGAGCATCCAAACTTCACTGGTTTACAAGCAACTGTCTAGCTTTCCCAGTACCACTTTCCTCCATTATACATTCTTGCCTCCTGTGTCGAAGATTAATTGACTCTAGGTGTGTGGGTTTAATCTGGGCTTTCAATTCTATTCCATCAATCTATACATCTGTTTCTGTGCCAGTCCTGCGGTGTTTTGATTATTGTAGCTTTGTAGTATTGTCTTTTGGGAGGATTACTGATCCTTTTCATCCTCAGTCTCTAATTCTGTGCGTGTGTTGGGAGGTATGTGTGTTTGAACCCATGACCTGCTGGTTCTCTTCCTGCCCATCAGGCTCTGTACAGCATATTGAAATTCTCAAGCTATTCTGCTGAGGGTGGCCTAGGGGGCTGAAAGTCAAGAGCAGCAATTGTAGAGATTTCTGATGGTCTAAATTACAGATTTTTAAAGAATACAACGCAAAACGCTTTTAGTCCAGGTTGTAAGGTATGGTTCTCCTAAAGATCACACTCTGCTAGACTATTCTATGTGCATTTTTTTTTTTTTGGTTGGGGGGCATGCTGGGTCTTCATTGCTGCGTGGGCTTTTCTCTAGTTGCGGTGAGCAGGGGGCTGAGCCTCTAGTTGGGGTGAGCAGGCTTCTCATCGTGGTGGCTTCTCTCGCGGAGCACTCTGTAGGGCACACAGGGGCTCAGCAGTGGCAGCACAGGGGCTCAGTAGTGTGGCCCTGGGCTCTAGAGCACAGGTGCAATAGTTGGGTCACATGGGCTTAGCTGCTCCACAGCATGTGGGGTCTTCCCAGATCAGGGATCAAACCCATGGCCCCTGCACTGGCAGGTGGATTCTTTATCACTGAGCCACTGGGGATGCCCTCTATGTGCATTTTATGTGCACGGGACCTTGCTGAATTTGGTGAGGAAGGTGCTGAGCCGAGCTGGTTCATCCTGGGGATGTGATCCACTCCCCAGGGCTGGCTGCTCTGTGCTCAGCATCCCTGGGACCCCTACCTCAGCCCCTACCTCTGACTCTGCTGTGCTGCGCTGATCTGGTTAGTGATCCATCTTCTCTGCAAAGCTCTGTGCCTCACGCGGGGGAGCTTGCTCAGCACACGCCCTACCCAAGTATCCGACAGGAGCTTAAGCATGAGTGAAGTAACAAGAACTGAAGTATGTAACAGGAGCCTAAGCGTGAGTGAAGAGTCGCAGCTTGGGGAGCGGGTTAAGGAATGGCCCCAGAAGGCCCATGTGTGCCCGAGAGGTGTCACAGCTGGGTAGCTGTTGAAGAGAGAAACCGATTTTCTCAATCATTTGAGTTTGGCTAAATCAGAGTGAAAGTAAGTTGCGAGATTCTTTAGACAAGAAAGTCCTCAGATAATGGAGGCTGCTTTCAATGGAGAGACAGTGTTTATTAATTAAGATGTTGAGGGATTTTCCTGGCTGTCCAGTGGTTAAAACTCCATGTTTCCAATGCAGGAGACAATGGGTTCGATCCCTGGTTGGAGAACTAAGGTTCCTATATGCTGCATGGGGAGGCCAAAATTTTTTTAAAAAAATAAAAGTAAGGTTATTTATTTATTACACACAAAAAAAGAGACATCTAATTTTCCCCAAGGGCTGATTCCTCTAATACGTACGTACTACCCTGTAACTTGCATCTTCAGGGTCTTATTCAAGGGGCATCTCTGGGTGAGGCTGTCTGCAATCTAGATTTGCCTGAAAAAGGAAGCCTCTGTGAACATTGCTCCATGAGAAGCAAAAAGGCCAAGATTGCTGTGTGGGGAACTGCCTGGGGACATCTGAACTCTCCACTATCACAGACAGAGTGGGATTAAGTTTGCCTTTAAATCAGGAACAGCTGGCAGAGGATGAAAGCTCGGTGGGCTTTGCAGAGGTTGTCACTGTGCTTATTTAACAGAAACCTGTCTGCGCTCTTACTTTCACTGCATCATGAAGGCTGGAGTCCAGATCAACCCTGACTTCTGCTTTAAGGAGAGGTGGCATCCAGTATTTTCCACTGGAGGGGCGCCCACATGCACCGTGCCTGCTGGGTGGGTGGGATTCCAGTTGGCACAGCGCTGGCTGGTGGGCTGCAGGACCCTGGGGTGGGGAGCTGCAGGAGGGTGGCTGCTGGGCTCCCTTCCTCTCCCTCCTGGGTGGGTCCAGGAGATGTGGATTCCTCGAGCTCTGCCTGGGGGCAGAGAAGGCAGCTTCTAAAAGCAGGGTCTTGTCTAATGACATCTCACTTGTGCAAAGGACGCCCTTCATTTTGTGTCCTTCCCCCACCAAGGACTCTATTTCCGGCCGCTCTTGTCTGCCTGTCTGACTTGACCAGAAGCACTAGAAGCTGAGAATGAAGCATCACAGATGCTTCATGAAGCTCTTCCCAGTGGACTTTTCTTTCTTTTTATAACTTATTTTTTTATTGAAGGATAATTGCTTTACAGAATGTTGTTGTTTTCTGTCAAACCTCAACATGAATCAGGGGTACCCATATATCCCCTCCCTTTTGAACCTCCCTCCCATCTCCCGCCCCACCCCACCCCTCTAGGTTGCCACAGAGCCCCTGCTTGAGTTTCCTGAGCCATACAGCAAAATGTTGGCTATCTATTTTACATATGGTAATGTAAGTTTTGTTTTATTTTTAATTTTTTGAGGCTACTTTACAGCACTGTATTGGTTTTGCCATACACTGACGTGAATCCGCCATGGGTGTACATGTGATCCCCATCCTGAACCCCCTCCCACCTCCCTCCCCATCCCATCCCTCAGCGTCATCCCAGTGCACCAGCCCGGAGCACCCTGTGTCATGCATTGAACCTGGACTGGCAATCCATTTCACATATGATAATATACATGTTTCAATGCCATTCTCCCAAACCATTCCACCCTCACCCTCTCCCACAGAGTCCAAAAGACTGTTCTATACATCTGTGTCTCTCTTGCTGTCTTGCATATAGGGTTATAGTTACCGTCTTTCTAAATTCCATGTATATACGTTATATGCATTAGTATACTGTATTGGTCTTTTTCTTTCTGGCTTACTTCACTCTGTATAATAGGCTCCAGTTTCATCCACCTCATTAGAACTGATTCAAATGTATTCTTTTTAATGGCTGAGTAATACTCCATTGTGTATATGTACCACAGCTTTCTTATCCATTTGTCTGCTGATGGACATCTAGGTTGCTTCCATGTCCTGGCTATTACAAACAGTGCTGCGATGAACACTGGGGCACACGTGTCTCTTTCAATTCTGGTTTCCGTGGTGTGTATGCCCAGCAGTGGGATTGCTGGGTCATATGGCAGTTCTATTTCCAGTTTTTTAAGGAATCTGCACACTTTTCTCCATAGTGGCTGAACTAGTTTGCATTCCCACCAACAGTGTAAGAGGGTTCCCTTTTCTCCACACCCTCTCCAGCATTTATTGCTTGCAGACTTTTGGATCGCAGCCATTCTGACTGGTGTGAAATGGTACCTCATTGTGGTTTTGATTTACATTTCTCTGATAATGAGTGATGTTGAGCATCTTTTCATGTGTTTGTTAGCCATCTGTATGTCTTCTTGGAGAAATGTCTGTTTAGTTCTTTGGCCCATTTTTTGATTGGGCCATTTATTTTTCTGGAATTGAGCTGCAGGAGTTGCTTGTATATTTTTGAGATTAATTCTTTGTCAGTTGCTTCATTTGCTATTATTTTCTCCCATGAAGGCTGTCTTTTCACCTTGCTTATAGTTTCCTTTGTTGTGCAAAAGCTTTTAATTAGGTCCCATGTAAATTTCCATGTTACTCTTTTCATACATCTCACCCTCTCCTCCCCTCTCCCCATGTCCATAAGTCTATTCTCTGTGTCTATTTCTCCCAGTGGACTTTTTCAAGGTGAAACGAAACCCCGTGCCTTCTGTCCAGGGAAGCCTTCCCACTCCCCCGCACTCCCCAGCCCTCCGCTTTCGGCTCTGAGGGTTGCCCTCTGGAGCTTCTCCAAGTGACTGCTGTATGGTACCTGCAGAACAGCTTCCTCTGCTTCTCTTTGAGGCAGCGCAGGCTTGCTGACTCACTGGGACCCAGTATTTCCCTCTCTGCTATTTATGGGACTTTCTCTAAGATATTCAGCATTACATCAATGACTGCCTAAGGCAACCAGCCAGGGAGATCTCTTGTGTCCCTGAAATCACCAAAAAGGTGACATGCAGTAAGTGACTCATGAGCTTTGCGTGGAACCTGGGCAGTTTGCAATGCAGGAAGTGTAAAGAGGTCTTCTTCAAGGGATCTTGTGTCAACAGACCCACGGACAGAATCCCTAGGAAAGGCAATTCTGCCCCTGACCCAGTAGGCCTGGGTGGTGTCTCATGGATCCATCACAGTCAGGAAATTCTCTCTCATCCTCAAACCTCCTCTTTCTGAGAAAGGTCATTTCCTCTTGTTCTGTCCTTGCCAGGAACACAACCAGTGTGGCACTGTCTGTGATGTAATGAGCCAAAGACCTTTTAACTTAGGGATGAATAAAAGTTAGGGGCAGTCTCAAAAACATTGGGTAGTGGGGTCACATGAGAAATTGGATTTTGGTTCTAAATAAAAACATCATATTTTGCGACTCCTTTCACTGTCCCTTGGGTAGTTTTCATATATCCACCAAGAGTACTATTCCGGGAAAAGGCTATGTTGTCTTTAAAAATTATTTTAAATTTGATTAAAATTTGTATTGAAATCTAATTGACGTATAACATTATATTAGTCTCAGGTGTACAACATATTGATTCATTATTTGTGTATGTTGTGAAATGATCACCGTAAGTCTAGTTAATCCACTACTACACACATTTATGTTTTTTTCTCGTAATGATAATTTAAAATCTACTTTCCTAGCAACTTTCAATATACAATACAGTATTGTTAACTAGTCACCAAGCTGTACATGACATCACCAGACTTATTCTATAATTGGAAGTCTGTACCTTTTGATCATGTACCTGTAACAACCACCAATCTGTGTTTGTTAGGTTTTTTTTTTAAAATTCCACATATAAGTGAGATCATGTGGTATTTGTCTTTCTCTGATTTATTTTGCTTAATGCCCTCAAGGTACACCCATATTGTCACAAATGAACAGGATTTTATTCATTTTTTTATGACTGAATAGTACTCTGTGTGTGTGAAGCCAAATTCAGACTTAAATTGAAGAAAGCATGGAAAACCACTAGACCATTTAGGTATGACCTAAATCAAATCCCTAACGATTATACAGTGGAAGTGAGAAATAGATTTAAGGGTTTAGATCTGATAGAGTGCCTGATGAACTATGGATGGAGGTACATGACATTGTACAGGAGATGGGGAGCAAGACCATCCCCCCCCAAAAGAAACGCAAAAAAAGCAAAATGGTTGTCTGAGGAGGCCTTACTAATAGCTGTGAAAAGAAAAGAAGCCAAAAGCAAAGGAGAAAAGGAAAGATATAAGCATCTGAATGCAGAGTTCCAAAGAATAGCAAGA
>SJYA01002027.1:4949157-5134787 GCA_006410615.1 Neotragus moschatus
AGCCATGAAATTAAAAGATGCTTACTCCCTGGAATAAAAGCTATGACCAACCTAAACAGCATATATATATATTTATTATTATTTTTACTTTTCAATATTGCATTGGTTTTGCCATACATCAGCATGAATACACCACAGGTGTACATGTGTTCCCAATCCTGAACCCCACTCCCACCTCCCTCCCCATACCATCCCTCTGGGTCATCCCAGAGCACCAGCCCCAAGCACAAAAGAATCAAAACAAATCTAACATTCTTCACACAAATTGATGCAAAATGAATCACAGATCTAAATGTAAAACGCAAAACTTTAAAACTTTTAGGAAATAACAGATGAAAAACCTTCAATATGGCAATGTGTTTTTACAAAACTGGAGGCAGAATTAATGAAAGAAAGAAAGAAATAATAAGCTGGATGGTATTTAAAAAATTTTTTTAATCTCCTTTGTGAAAGACACTAACAAGAGAATGACAAATCACAGACTATACCAAATATTTATTTTAAAAAAGCTATCTGATAAAAGACTTATCCAAAGTGTACAAAGAACTCTTAAAACCCAGCAATAAGAAAATGCAGTTTATTTTTAAAATGGGCAAAAAACTATTAGAATGGCTAAGATCCTAAAACCTGGCAATACCAAATTCTGGCAAGGACTGGAGTGATAGGAACTCTTATTGCAGGTGAAAATGCAAAATGGTATAGCCATTTTTTTGGGAAAACAATTTGGTAGTTTCTTAGAAAATTAAGCATACTCTTATGATACTATCTGCTGAGAGGGATTGGGGGCAGGAGGAGAAGGGGACAACAGAGGATGAGATGGCTGGATCGCATCACTGACTCGATGGATGTGAGTCTGAGTGAACTCCTGAACTCCGGGAGTTGGTAATGGACAGGGAGGCCTGGTGTGCTGTGATTCATGGTGTCGCAAAGAGTCGGACACGACTGAGCGACTGAACTGAACTGAACTATGATACTACCTAGCAATTGTGCTCCTTAGTATTTACCCAGAGGAGTTAAAAACTCATATTTACACAAAAATCTGTTAATTAATGTTTATAGTAGCTTCATTCATACTTGTCACAACTTGGAGGCAACCAGGATGTCCTTCAGTAGCTTAATGGATAAATAAATTGTGACAAATCAGACAATGGAATATTATTCAGCACTAAAAAGAGATGATCTAGTAAGTCATCAAAAGAATCTTTATTGAGCATTACTAAGTAAGAGTTGCCAATCTAAAATAGCTAGATACCACATGATTCCAACTGTACATGTATCCTTATGTCTCCGTGTCTGTTGCAATTGGTTTTTCAACTCACCATCCAACTTCTGGGTTAGTAAGAGCATATGCAATGTATGTTTTTCCTGAATGTTGATCTCCAAGAAAAACCTAATGAGAGGGGGTTCGTAAGTTATCCTACCTGATTAGAGGGTCTCCAGCCAATAAAAGGTTTGGACTAAACATTGGATATTTTTGCTCTTCAATTTGTGAAAGTTTTATATATTTCAATAAAGAGGAGGTAAAATAAACTCATGTTCAGTCTCTCTGAAAACCTACAAATAAATGCCAATAGAAACTATAACAATGAAATCACAGTATAGTTAGGAAAATGCCAGTTAGAATATGCCCAAAGAACTGAAATATCAACATGGGAAATAAAAGGCTACAATCTGAAATAATAAATTATTAAAAATGTTAGACTGATTGCATCACATATTTAATATACCTAAATGTGTCTAATAAAATGTTTTTTAAAAAAAATTTTTTTGAAGAGCAAGAAATGGAATTTTAAGTTCATCTTTTCCAGCTTTTTCCTCTTTGAAAACACACTTTACTTTTCTTTGATCTCAGCGCCTCATCTCCAAAATGAGCTGTGGTATACATGAGGTTCTGTAAAGGTCTTGAGCATAGTTTTTATGTGCAGAAAAGTTCATTTCGATGTTTAACCAAACAACATTTAATTTAATAATGTTAAACTTCAAGAAACTTATTTTTCTATAATTTACTTTGTATTTATGTTTAAAAGCACAGCAAAGTTTAGTAATTGCTTCCAAAGAACTTTTGAGTGATATTGTTGACAATAACAAATTCCTTAAAATTTTTTAAACATTTAAACTAACTTTAAATATTTAGATTCCAGTTTCACTTTTAAGTATTTCAATTGTTTGGGTATCTAATCTCTTCAGTTCATCAGTTCAGTTCAGTTCAGCCCCTCAGTCATGTATGACTCTTTGCAACCCCATGGACTGCAGCACTCCAGCCCTCCCTGTCCATCACCAACTCCCAGAATTTACTCAAACTCATGTCCATTGAGTCAGTGATGCCATCCGACCATCTCATCTTCTGTCATCCCCTTCTTCTCCTGCCTTCAATCTTCCCAAGCATCAGGGTCTTTTCAAATGTGTCAGCTCTTTGCATCAGGTGGCCAAAGTAATGGAGTTTCACCTTCAACATCAGTCCTTCCAGTGAATATTCAGGACTGATTTCCTTTAGGATGGACTGGTTGGATCTCCTTGCAGTCCAAGGGACTCTCAAGAGTCTTCTCCAACACCACAGTTCAAAAGAGTTAATCCTTAGGTGCTCAGCTTTCTTTTTAGTCCAACTCTTACACCATACATGACTATTGAGAAAACCATAGCTTTGACTAGCTGGACTTTTGCTGGCAAAGTAATGTCTCTGCTTTCTAATATACTGTCTAGGTTGGTCATAACTTTTCTCCCAAGAAGCAAACATCTTTTAATTTTTATGGCTACAGTCACCATCTGCAGTGATTTTGGAGCCCCCCAAAATCAAGGCTGTCACTGTTTCCCCATCTATTTGCCGTGAAGTGATGGGGACCCGATGACATGATCTTAGTTTTCTGAACATTGAGTTTTAAGCCAACTTTTTCACTCTCCTCTTCATTTTCAGCAAAAAACTCTTTAGTTCTTCACTTTTTGCCATAAATATGGTTTTATCTGCATATCTGAGGTTATTGATATTTCTCCCTGCAGTCTTGATTCCAGCTTGTGCTTCATCCAGCCCAGCATTTCTCATGATGTACTCTGTATATAAGTTAAGTAAGCAAGGTGACAATATACAGCCTTGACATACACCTTTCCCTATTTGGAACCAGTCTGTTGTTCCATGTCCAGTTCTAACTGTTGCTCCCTGACCTGTATACAGATTTCTCAAGGAGCCAGGTAAGGTGGTCTGGTATTCCCATCTCTTGAAGAATTCATACATACATTGTATGTAAACCAAACAACATTTAATTTAATAATGTTGAACTTCATATAAACTTGTTTACATATAAACTTGTTTTTGTTGTTCTGTGGCTATGTGGTGACCAAGTCTGTGACCCGTGGACTGCAACACTCCAGCTTCCCTCTCCTTCTCTATCTCTGTCTCTGTCTCTGGACTTTGCTCAAACTGATATCCATTGAGTTGATGATGCCATCCAATCATCTCATACTCTGTTGCTCTTTTCCCTTCCTGTCCTCAATCTTTCCTAGCATCAGGGTCTTTTCCAGTGAGTCAACTCTTTGCATCAAGTGGCCAAATATTGGAGCTTCAACTTCAGCATCAGTCCATACAATGAACATTCAGGGGTGATTTCTTTATGACTGGTTTGATATCCTTGCTGTCCAAGGTATGCTCAATAGTCTTCTCCAGACTACAATTCAAAAACATTAAACTTAGAAAAAAGAAATTATTGCCTAACTGTAAATTTTAAAACTGAATTTATTGTGCATTTTAATAGGCTAAATTTTCTTAAATATTACAAAATTATACTAAACTAGTACACATTTTTCAATGAAATGTTATTAATACTACTGTTTTTATATTTCTAAAGATTTTATACATTAAAACATTTTATGCTTTATGCCTACTTATGCCATTGTTTTGCTTAGTAGCTAAGTCATGTCCAACTCTTTTGTGACCCCAGACTGTAGCCCACCAGGCTCCTCTGTCCATGGGATTTCCCAGGCAAGAATACTAGAGTCAGTTGCCATTTTCTTCTCCAGGAGATCTTCTGAACCCTCAAACCCATGTCTCCTGCATTATCAGGTGTATTGTTTACCACTGAGCCACCAGGGAAGCCCTATATCTTATTGAAATTAAGATACCTACTCAGAGAAGAAAAGAATCCCCAACCTAGCTAGTTGAAGCCATCTCCCATTAGACTTGGCCAAGCATAGTGTTTAGAACTACATGAAAGGTTATATAAAAATTTGGTAATCACCTCTCCAGGATCCTTCAGGGTAGTAAGCATGGGAGTTTTTGTCAAGGGTTTGACTGGATTCTTATGGCAGAAATGAATGGATGTTCTAAACTCTTACAGTTGCTTTGACAGCTAACCCATAATTACAAGAGGGAGTGGTCTTTGTCAAAGACATCACTGTATGTATATCAAATATGTCACATATATTTCATAATATATGAAGTCTATATCTCCAAATTGGGTTCATATCAGGTTTAGGTCTTGCCATTTCTTTGACTCTTAATGAATTAAAAATATCTTCTGCCTGGGCATAAAAGACTTGAAATTTAGTGAATGCCAGAATTCTTAACTTGGGACTGTTCAACCATTATAAATTTAAAATTATATCTTTTTAAACTTTGTTTATGTTTCATAGCTTTACCTGAAAACTCAGTGGCAATTTCCACAGTCATTCTAATGAGAGTTTATTATCAGTAGTCTGAAGATACTGGAAGTGTACCTTACAAAAACCTGAATTTACTAGAATGGATATAGGATTTTCCTCTATGGTTCTGGATAACAGAATTCATTTGAGTGTATGCATTCATTAGTCTGCCCCACTGAAACTCCCACTGAAAAATAAAAATAGAATCCAAATTCTTAATTTTCCTGTTTCACTCAACTATTATATACCTCACACAAACCCAAACACAGGAAAATAAATGTTACATTATTCTGAAAGTTTCCATTAGTCTTTTTTTAAAGTTCATATTTGAACCCCTAAGATATCTTCATGTATCCTAACCAAGCTCTATCTCCTCACCTTAAAGAGGTTTATCTATGTTTTTATTACACAATAGCGTATTTTTATGATTCTTTTAAAAGGAAATAAATGCATGTTTATATAAGCAGCACTATTTTATTGTGATTTTAAAAAGCATAACATGAAATCTACCCTAACATCTTAATTTAAAATGTAGTATTTCAGGTGGCTAACATTCAAGAAAACAGAAAACTTCAAAAAATACCTTTTTTTTTTTCTGTCTTCCCCACTAGATTATTAAATTCCTTAGGGAAAGAACCATTTCTTTGTTCTCTATTGTATTCCAAACATTCACCACAGGATCTGAATGTATAAGATAGTCAAGATGTACTTTATAAATAAATGTTATATATTATTTTAAATAATAAAATGTAGTATTGTTAGCTATATGCATACTACTGTAAAGCATAGCTCTAGAACTTTTTATTTGGCATGACTGAAACTCTATACTCATTGAATCGCCACTTCTCTTTCCTCCTTGCCCCTAGGCCCTACCAGCCACTATTCTACTTTCTCCTTCTAAGAGTTTGCATACGTTAGATAACTCATAGAGGTGAAATCATGCACCTATATTTACTTAACATAGTGTCTTCAACATTCATCCATGCTGTAGCAAATGATAAAATACCCTTCTTTTGTAAGACTGCATACTATTCCATTCTATGTATATACCATATTTTGTTTATCTATTCATCTGTCATGGACATTTAGGTTGTTTCAATCTCTTCATTATTCCTTATAACACATTTATAAGAACATAGAATGAAATATAAAATGAATAGTAAAGAGAATGGTATCACTAGTAACAATAGTTGATGCTTGGAGCATAAGACTCAATTGGAGAGAAAGAGAATTGCTCTTAGTAATTTTTTATTTTTCTAACTCTAGAAAAGCCAAGGTTGGCCCCAGAAGAGTGAAAGTGGTAATTCCATTTTTGTTAAAGAGCAGGTTTCTTGTTCCTTCTAAGTGAGGTGAATGAATCCTTGAAGCACAATGCAGATTTGGGGGATGTGGGAGTTCAGTGTCTCTTTCAGACCTGGGGAGGCTTTTTGCCTCCCAAGAAAATGGGCATTATGCGTGAATTTAGTGTTTCTCTGGGTAGAACTTGTGGTTCATCTCCACAGCTGTTTCTGAGAAGGGAAGTGATGAATGTTCGAGGATCTGAAAACACAGGTCACTCTGGACCCAAACTAAATACAGACCTCAGAACAATGAGCCTCTGTCTGAATGCATCTTGGCTCCCAGAGTGGCTCCTTAGCCAGCCTACTTTTCAGTGGCTATCCCAATCTGCTGGGTCTGAGGCAAAATAAAAAATAACATCCAAGCTCTCAGCTTTCAGCATTAGATATACAGACCAGGTTCCAATGAGGAGATACAGAAAGCCTGCTCATCCACTCTCTCTCTCTTTCTCAGTCTCTCTCCATCTCTCTCTGTTTCTCAGTCTCTGTCTCTCTCTTCCACAGTGTGTGTGAATCTGGACACTAGAAGTATTCACAAAGAAATGCTATGCTTAAACTGCTATGCTTAAAACTGGATCATGACTGGTAATGAGAGAACCCTTGATCTTTCCAATCAGCAGGCAAGGTAATGTGGGCTTTGCTGTTTCCTTTCTCACAAGACTTCCATTGTCAAGTTTCTATTCCTTACTCCTGTTGACATCATTTAGCTACCCAACCAAGGATTAGTTCATTCTCTAGACTGGAAGTCAGCAAGCTTCTCCTCCTGAAGGTAAGATAGAACATAATTTAGGCTTTAAGGCCACATGTTGCTTTCTCACAACTCTTCAGCCCTGCCATCATCAAACAAAATAACCATGGCCAACACAAATGAATAGGTATAGCTTTGTTCCAAAGAAACTTTATTTATTTAAAAAAAAAATCATTTGTAAAAACAGATGGCCAAAGGATTTTGGCCCCTTGTAATTTGCTAACCTTTGCTCTGTTAAAGAAAAAGGATCCTTGTCTGATTTGCTATTTGCACTTGATAAAGGTCTAGGTTACAAGTTAATTTGGTAGATACTGATCCTATAGAGTTGTAAGTTATTGTTTTCTGGTAGAAAAGACAATCCCAAAGGTTAGGATTGGAAGGTTTTGATTCTAACTTCAAAAGTAAAATCTCACTTTTGTGTGACTTTCCTGATGGCCTGTATGTACCTTGATCATCAATGGTTTTTTGATCCAACTCTGCCATCCTTCCTAAATTTGTGAGTTATATACATGAACTAGTGTTAATTCTACATTTATTTGAAAATCATGTTTTTAACTTTCTGAAGATTAAACATTATCTTCCTTATATGCCCTTATATACTTCTCCCTTATATGCCCATGATATGGCACAAATGAATTGACCTTTGCACAAAACCTTGAAACACTGATATTTCCCTCACTTACCACCACCACTATTCCACACTCAATGATAGCTTCCCAGCCAGCCTTCGTCAGCTCCCTTAGTTTCCACTTGATTAATTACATGGCCACTTATTTCTCTCCCAGATCCCCTACTTAGTTCATTGATACATCTAAATTTGAGGCAACCCTACCAGCATTCAATACTCAGCATGAAAAGCAAGTCTCAAAAACATGAGGGAAAAAGGCAAGGAGGGTGTGAGGCCTTTTTTCATACCACAGACAAACTCACTAGGCTCCTGTAAGATTGTATTGACCTCACCTAGATTCCCAATGCCACCTCCAGTACTCTCTGTGTAACCAGATGTACTCTCTCAATGGACAGGAAATCATTTTCACAGCATTAAAGTGAGATAATTCACCAGTATAAAGCTTTTAGGTATTTCCAAGCTCTGCTATTCTGTAGTAGCTATGTGCTCATGGAAAAGTGAATTACTTGGCATCCTCTCCTCTCATTCATCCCATCCACACATGAAGAAATAATGGATTCAGGTAAGGAACATATGCAAATTGTCTGAAATCTTTCTAGAGTGAAATGTTACATATATATGCATATGCAATTACTTTTTAGAAAATGAGGATAAATTTTATATAAAAAGTAGCTCTCCTTTAGCTCTGACTTGTACACAGGATCAGGATTGGATGTGATTAATTTTAAGGACCATTTAAAAACTGCAATAGTACACATCCACCATTTTCAACTGTAACTGGAGCTTCCTAGGTGGCTCAGTGGGTAAAGAATCCACCTGCAATGTGGGAGATGCAGGATACACAGGTTTGATCCCTGTGTTGGGATCCCCTGGAGGAGGGCATGGCAACCCACTCCAGTATTCNCATTTAAAAACTGCAATAGTACACATCCACCATTTTCAACTGTAACTGGAGCTTCCTAGGTGGCTCAGTGGGTAAAGAATCCACCTGCAATGTGGGAGATGCAGGATACACAGGTTTGATCCCTGTGTTGGGATCCCCTGGAGGAGGGCATGGCAACCCACTCCAGTATTCTTGCCTAGAGAATCCCATGAACAGGAGAGCCTGCCAGGTTGCAGTCCATAGGGTCATAGAGAGTTGGACACAATGGAAGTGACTGAGCACACAGGCACACCATTTTCAACTCTAACTTCAACAGCTCACTTCCTCTGATTCTTGTCATGTCTTCAAGCATCATATCTATACAGATAACTTCCTGTCTGTATTTCCAGGTTACACTGTTCTTCCCAGCACCAGCCCTCCATTTGCAAAAGTCTTTGAACATCTCCATCTCTCCCAGGCGTGTTCCTCTTCCTTATATGCCCATGCTATGGACAAGACTGAGGGACTGAACTGAACTGAACTGATGGCACCAATGACTTGATCTTTGCTCAAAACCTTAAAAACATTGACATTTCCCTCCCTTACCACCACCACTATTCCACACTCACTGATAGCTTCCCAGCACAGCCTTCATCAGCTTCCTTAGTTTCCAGTGATCAATTACATGGCCACTTCTTTCTCTCCCAGATCCCCTACCTAGTCCATTGATACTGCATACAGTCACAGACTAAGGTTCTTAAACACACATGTTGTTATGCCTCTCTTGTTTGTTTATCCCTGACCAAAAAGTGTTGGCTATTTCCTATCACTGAGGAAAAAAAATCCAAACCTAAGACCCCGCCTAACCTACATACCAACATTCCCATCATAGATTCATTTGAACTGCCTTTAATCTCTTGTTTATTCTGTTATCTCTCCTTGAAATACATTTTACCACAGCCTTCTCTTAGATTCCTATGTTTCCACATGCCCCAATATTGCCTGAAGGTCTTTTCAACTCTCACCGAAGAAAACAATTTCCCCTTCTTCAAGTTCTCTCTTCTTTAGCTGTTTTCTCCCATATTAACATTTATAGACTTCTTAAGTGTTAGCAGGCCGGAAAGTGTTTGATAGAGTCTGAAAGTTTTCAACTGGCCCCTTAGCATTGACATTTGTCACCTCTGTGACCTTTGTAACCAACTAAATGTTTCCATGCCTTAATTTTTACATTATCTGTAAAAATAATAGAATAGCATCTACTTCTCCAGGCTTCTGCAGAAATTAAATTGGCTGATAGTATCATTCACATGACTCCTAAACATTCCATTTTGTATCTCTAAGTCTGCCTTCTAAGATTTAAAACTATTTCATGAGGGCCTAGAGAAGTATAGACATGAGTCTGAGCAAACCCCAGGATGTAGGGAAAGACAGGGAAGTCTGGCATGCTGTAATCCATGGGGTCACAAAGAGTCGGACAAGACTGAGCCACTGAACAATAATAGAGGAGGATTGTTTTTTAGCTGCTCAGTTCTTTTCACCTTCTTTTGGTAACTGCCTTCTGGGTCATTATTTTCTGTCACCGGTCACAGTCTTGGAGTGGCTATAAATCTAAAGGCATAGCCTTCCTTGCTAAGCTTTTAGGGACATTACTTAAGCAGGGCAAATTGGACTTCCTGTCTTGGGACTTTGTACCTTGACCTGAGTAATAAAAGGTTGTAAAAATAGTATCTAGACTATTTTCACTTCAACCTTAGGTCCCTAACAAAATTGTTGCATAGGTTCTCTTACAGAGATCACTGATTTTGTCCATTCTGATTCTGATTTTCACCTACTCCATTTTTTGTCTTTGCCTTCAGTCCTGCAAGTCCATGTAATAAATTTCATTTCTGCTTGAGGTAGCAGAAATGAATTCTGTTGCTTACAACCAAAGAACCTTAGAACAGAATTATATATCCATCTTTTAAACTCCAATAGTCAAAACCCAATGTATAGCACTTAAAGTCTTCAGTAAATTTTTCTGATATAGAAAAATTCTTCAACTTCTGTTGAACTTGTCTGTATACATTTTAGTTTATGTATACTTTCTTAATTTCATGATAAATCAGGATTCTTGCAGGCTTCATTTTACTTCTATTCTAAAAATCAAATATGTGTGCCCATGCTGTTCCAAAAATAATTTAAGATATTTACATTTATATAGAAAACTGAGACAATGGAGAAAATGTTAAAGAGATGGGACTTTTCTCACAAAGAAAGTTATAAAAACAATAAACTAAAAAGTTCACTGTCTTGATGATTGGATTAATTTCAAACACTTCATTTCTGGCTCAGTACTGTGTACTGTAGTAATCCCATAGACTCACCTGTGAAGTTTTTTGTTGTTGTTGCTTTTTTAAATACAGATGATTTGCTCTCACCAAAGAGCAGTTTGACCTGAAGCTCTGGGTGCAGGACTGGGAATGCAGTATTTTTTAAATGCTCCTAGTTGGTTGTAATTCATAATAAGAATTGAGAGTTTGAAAATCATGGGGCTAATCAATTGTGCAATATGCTTAAAATGGAATATTGATCTTCAAATCAATACAAATCATCTCAATACTTTTCTTTTTTTTTTTTTGACTTTTTTTTTTTAGATTGTTTTGCTTTACAGTACTGTACTCATTTTGCCATACATTGACATGAATCAGCCACAGTGTACCTGAGTTCCCAATCTGGACTTCCTCCCTTCCCTCTCCCTCCCCACACCATCCCTCCGGATCATCCCCGCCCATCAGTCCCAAGCCTTCTGCATCGAACCTAGACCGGCAATCCGTTTCCCTTATGATATCATACGTGTTACAATGCAATATTCCCAAATCCTCCTACCCTCTCCCTCTTCCACGGAGTCCNTCAGTCCTGAGTGTTCATTGGAAGGACTGATGTTGAAGCTGAAACTACAATACTTTGACCACCTGATGCAAACAACTGACTCATTGGAAAAGACCCTGTTGCTGGCAAAGATTGAAGGTGGGAGGAGAAGGGGATGACAGAGCATGACATGGTTGGATGACATTACTGACTCAATGAGTAAACTCTGGGAGTTGGTGATGGACAGGGAGGCCCGGTATGCTGCAGTCCATGGGATCACAAAGAGTTGTACACGACTGAGCAATTGAACTGAACTGATACATACACACACCATACTTTCTCCATTCATCCACTGATGGACATGTAGGTTGCCCCCATGGGTAGACTATTGTAAATAATGCTTTTTTCAACGTGTGTGTGCATGTGCTCAGCCGTACCTCACTCTTTGAGACCCCATGGACTGTAGCCCACCAGGTTCTTCTGTCCATGGAATTTTCCAGGTAAGAATACTGGAGTGGCTTGCCATTTCCTATTTCAGAGTATCTTCTTGACCCAGGGATCGAACCTGTGACTCCTGTGTCTTCTGCAATGACAGATGGATTCTTTACCACTGTGCCACCTAGAGTGCAAACACCCTTAATTAAAAAAAAAAAATTATTTTTTAATGTAGACCATTTTTAAAAGTCTTTACTGAATTGTGTTATAATATTGTTTCTGTTTTACATTTTGGTTCTTTGGCCAGGAGGCTTGTGTGATCTTAGCTACCCCCCAAACCAGGGATTGAACCCGTACCTCCTGCATTGGTAGGTGAAGTCTTAACCATTAGACTGCCCGTGCGTGTGTGCTCAGGAAAGTCCCCAAATATCTTTTCAAGTTAGTGTTTTCCTTCCATTCAGATAAACACACAGAATTAAAACTGCTGGATCATATGGTAGTTCTATTTGTATTTTCTGAGGATCCTCCATACCATTTTCCATAGTGGCCACGCCAGTTTACATTCCCACCAACAGTGCATAGGTTTCCCTGGTGGCTCAGATGGTAAAGAAACCACCTACAATGCGGGAGACCTGGATCCAGTTCCTGGGTTGGGAAGATCCCCTGGAGGAGGGCATGGCAACCCACTCCAGTATTCTTGCCTGGAGGATCCCATGGGCAGAGGAGCCTGGCGGGCTGCAGTCCACGGAGTCGCAAAGAGTCAGACGTGACTGAGCGACCACACAGCACACACACAGTGCACGAGAGTTCCCTCCTCTCCACGTTCTCGACAACACTTAATATTTCCTGTGTTTGCTCACAGCCATTCTAATAGTTATGAGGTGGTATCACTTTCTGGTTTAGATTTGCATTTCCCTGATTATTGGTCATGTTGTATATCCTTTCATACCTGCTGGCCATCTGTATGTATTCCATGGAAAAACATCTTTTGGACTTTCAGCCCAATATTTAATTGAACTCTTTGCTTTTTTACTATTGAGTTGTATGAATTCTTTATAGTTTTTAAAGATATTAACCCCTTATGAGATATATGATTTGCAAATATTCTCTTCCATTTGGAAAGTGACCTTTTCATTTTGTTGATGGTTCCTTTGCTGTACAGATTTTTAGCTTGATGTAGCCCCATTTGTTTATTTTTTGCTTTTGTTGCCTTTCATTTTGGTGTCAAATGCAAATTATCATCACCAAGATCAATCTGAAGGAGCTTACTGCCTATGCTTACTTCTAACAGTTTTATAGTTTCAGGTCTTAGGTTCAATTCTTTTATCCATTTTGAGTTCATTTTTGTGTATGGTGTAAGACAGTGGTTCAGTTAAATTATTTTGCAAGTGGCTGTCCAATTTTCCCAGAATCTTTTATTGAAGAGACTGTCCTTTCCCCATTGTCTATTATTGGGCCCTTTGTCATGAATTAATTGACCATATGTGCATGGGTTTATTTCTGGGATCGCTATGCAACTCCATTGATCAATATGTCTGTTTTTATGCCAATATCATACTGTTTTGATTTGTGTAGTTTTGTAGTGATAGTTTGAAATCAGGAGGCATGATGTCTCCAGCTTTGTTCTTATTTATCAAGATTGCCTTGACTATTTGAGGTCTTTCATGGTACCATACAAATTTTAGGATTGTTTATTCTATTTCTGTGAAAAACACCATTGAGATTTTGATAGGATTACATTGACTCTGTGGATTGCTTTGGGTAGTATGGACTTTTTTTTTTTTTTTAAATATTGATTCTTCCAGTTCACTTCAGCCGCTCAGTCGTGTCCAACACTTTGCAACCCCATGAATCGCAGCACGCCAGGCCTCCCTGTCCATCACCAACTCCCGGAGTTCACTCTGACTCACGTCCATCGAGTCGGTGACGCCATCCAGCCATCTCATCCTCTGTTATCCCCTTCTCCTCCTGCCCCCAATCCCTCCCAGCATCGGAGTCTTTTCCAATGAGTCAACTCTTCGCATGAGGTGGCCAAAGTACTGGAGCTTCAGCTTTAGCATCATTCCTTCCAAAGAAATCCCAGGGCTGATCTCCTTCAGAATGGACTGGTTGGATCTCCTTGCAGTCCAAGGGACTCCCAAGAGTCTTCTCCAATACCACAGTTCAAAAGCATTGATTCTTCGGCGCTCAGCCTTCTTCACAGTCCAACTCTCACATTCATACATGACTACTGGAAAAACTGAACATGCAGTATATTTCCCACTCATTTGTGTCTTTAATTTCCTTCATCAATATATTACAGTTTCCTCTTTTGTTTTTCTTTTTTCTTTAATTTTTATTTTATACTGAAGTAGAGTTGATTTACAATGTTGTGTTAGTTTAAGGTATACAGCAAAGTGATTCAGTTATACATATATTCATTCTTTTTCAGATTCTGTTCCCACATAGGTTATTACAGAATATTAAGTAGAGTTCCCTGTGCTATTCAGTAGGTCCTTGCTGGTTATCTATTTTATATTAATATACAGTAGCGTGTATATGTTAATCCCAAACTGCTATTTTATTCTTCCTCCCAACGTCCTCCTACCGACCCCCCCACCCCAGCAATAATGAGGCTGCTTTCAAAGTCTGTGGGTCTATTTCTGTTTTATAAATAGTTTCATTTGTATCTTTTTGTTTTTTAGATTCCATATGTCAGTGGTATCATATGATATTTGTCTTTCTCTGACTTCATTTAGTATGATGCTGCACATGGAATTATGTCATTTTTTTCTTACGGTTGAATAATATTCCATTGTATGTATGTACCACAACTTCTTTTTTTTTTCCAATTGTTTATTAACTGACCATATTACAAAAATGATCCTGGTGGAAACCTTAGTTCATCCTTCTAATAAGCCTATTGATCTGGTCTTCCCTGTTGCCAGCATCTCCACCTTCTACAAAATGGATGGTCTTTTTCTTCATTCCATCTTGTGGAGAAGACAATTTAAAGGGCCACAGGAAGTTGTTTACTTCTTTGAAAAGTTTTCCAACAGTATAGATCTCATGAATCAGATCCTCCGTGCAGATGATGTCGTATTTCCCGAGAGATCGAGCAATCAACACATTATCTTTCAGGGCAATTCGCTTCTTGTTGATTTTGCCATAATCACGCTTATAGATCAATTAATTTATGGACTTCAGATTTGGGTACCCTGAGAAGGAAATGGCAACCCACTCTAGTATTCTTGCCTGGAAAATCTCATGGATGGAGAAGCCTGGTAGGCTACAATCCATGGGGTTGCAAAGAGTCAGACATGACTGATCGACTTCACTTCATGCAATGTATGGCTCCACAGTTCTCAGCATGTTAACTGAAGCCTTTTTGAGCTTCACAAAGGTGCCATTGAAGATCTGCTGGAGATGAAGGAACTGTAGCACTTTTCGAACCTTTGGGCTCACATCTTTGATACCTCTGATCCTGATGATAAATGCAAATTTAGGTTCTGCAGGTACATAAAAGTTGCCGGCTTTCCGTGCCATCCTAGCCATTCGAATTTCAGTTCTGTACACCTGCCTGTATTCCTTGTGGTAATGCTTAACTTTTTCATAGATAAGCTTCCTCCTTGCCTTTCGAAGCATCTTTTGGGCAAACTTCTTTCTCAGGCGCTCGATCTTAAGCTCTGCGAAATTCTTTCACTTTTTCTTAAGGGTTTCTGTCACAGCAGGAACCTTCTTTTTCTCTTCTGCACCCTTCATGGTTCCAGCCAGGGAAGAGGCTACCATAACTTCTTTATTCATCTGTTGATGGACATTTAGGTTGCTTCCATGTCTTGGATATTGTAAACAGTGCTGCAGTGAACATTAGGGCGTATGTATCTTTTTGAACTATGGTATTCTCTGGGTATATGCTCAAGAGTGGGTTTGCTGGATCAAATGGTAGTCCTATTTCAGTTTTTTAAGGAAACTCCATACTGTTCTATAATGGTTGTACCAACTTATTAATACATACTCACCAACAATGTAAAAGGGTTTCCTTTTCTCCCCACCTTCTCCAGCATTTATTGTTTGTAGACATTTTGATGATGGCTATTCTGACCAGTGCCAAGTGATACCTCATTGTAGTTTTGATTTGCATTTCTCTAATAATTAGTGATGTTGAGCATCTTTTCTTGTGCTCTTTGGCCATCTATAAGTCTTCTTTGGAAACATGTCTATTTAGACCTTCTGCCCATTTTTTTGTTTGTTTTTGGTATTGAGTTGCATGTGCTCCCTCTATATTGTGAAGATTAATCTCTTGTTGGTTGCTTCATTTACAGATATTTTTTTCCCATTCTGAGGGTTGTCTTTTCATTTATGTTTATGGTTTCTTTTTCTGTGCAAGGTTTTCAAGTTTGATTAGGTCCCATTTGTTTATGCTTGTTTTTATTTTCATTATTCTAGGAGGTGGGTCAAAAAAGATCTTCCTGCAATTTATGTCAAAGAGCATTCTGCCTATGCTTTCCTCGAAGAGTTTAATAGTATCTGGCCTTACATTTAGGTCTTTAATCCATTCTGAATTGAGTTTTGTGTGTGGTATTAGGGAGTGTTCTAATTTAATTCTTTTACATGTAGCAGTCCAGTTTTTCCAGCAACACTTATTGAAGAGACTATTTTTCCTCCACTCAATAGTCTTCCCTTTTCTCATAGCTGGGGGCATGGGTTTATTTCTACACTTTCTATCCTGTCCCTTGATCTATACTTCTGTTTTTGTGCTGGTACAAACCCATACTGGATTATGGTGAGTGAGTGAAGTCGCTCAGTCGGGTCCAACGCTTTGCGACCCCATGGACTGTAGCCTATCAGGCTCCTCTGTCCATGGGATTTTCCAGGCAAGAGTGCTGGAGTGGATTGCCATTTCCTTCTCCATGGGATCTTCCCGACCCAGGAATCGAAGCCGGGTCTCTCGCATTGCAGGCAGACGCTTTACTGTCTTATCGTAGCTTTGCAATATAGGAAGGCAGGGAGCCTGATTCCTCCAGTTCCCTTTTTCTTTCTCGAGATACCTTAGGGTATTCAGGGTCATTTGTGTTTCCATTTGCTGATGCTGTTCAGTCGCTCAGCTGTGTCAACTCTTTGTGACCCCATGGACTGCAGCATGCCAGGCTTCCCTGTCCTTCCCCATCTCGCAGAGTTTGTTCAAACATATGTCTATTGAGTTGATGATGCCATCCAACCATCTCATCCTCTGTTGCTCCCTTCTCCTGCCTTCCATCTTTCCCACCATCAGGGTCTTTTCCAAAGAGTCAAAGTATTGGAGCTTCAGCTTGTGTTTCCATACATATTGTAAAATTTTTTTTTGTCCCAATTCTGTGAAAAATGCCATTGGTAATTTGATAGAATTTGCATCAGATCTCTAGATTGCTTTGGGTAGTACAGCCATTTTCACAATATTGATTCTTCCAATCCAAGAACATGGGAATCTCTCCATCTATTTGTTTCACCTTCGATTTCTTTCATACTATTTTATAGTTCTCTGAATGCAGGTCTCTTGCCTCCTTGAAAGTGAACGTGTTAGTGGCTCAACTGTGTCTTTTCGTGACCCCATAGACTAGCCCACCAGGCTCCTCTGACCATGGGACTCTCTAGGCAAGAATACTGGAGTGGTTGCCATTTCCTTCTCCAGGGGATCTTCCTGGCTCAGGGAGGTTTATTCCTAGATATTTCATTCTTTCTGTTGCATTGGTAAATGGGACTGCTTCCTTAATTTCTCTTTCCCATCTTTTGCTGTTAGTGTATAGGAATGTTAAGAGATTTCTGTGAATTAATTTTTAATCCTTCAGCTTTACTAAATTCAGTGATGAGCTCTAGTCTTTTTCAGGGCTTCCCTAGAGGCTCAGATGATAAAGAAACTGACAAAAATGTAGAAGACCTATGTTCAATCCTTGGATTGGAAAGATGCCCTAGAGAAGGGAGTGGCTACCCACTCCACTGGTAATTGGGAGTGGGTAGACTCCAATGGCTATTCACTGCAGTATTCTTGCCTGGAGAATTCCCTGGATAGAGGAGCCTTCTGAGTGGTTTTTCTGTTGGCATCTTTAGGATTTTCTATGTATCATGTCATCTGCAAACACTGACAGTTTTACTTCTTTACCAAAATAGAGTTCTTTTCTTTCTTTTCTTCTCTGATTGCCATGGCTATGATTCCAAAAACTATGTTGAATAACTGTGGTGAGAGTGAAACTCTTTGTCTTGTTCCTGATCTTAGAGAAAATGCTTTCAGGTATTCACCTTGAGAATAATATTTGTTATGAGTTTGTCGTACATTCCCTGTTAGGTTCCCTCTAAGCCCACTTTCTGAAGAATTTTTAAAATCATAAATGGGTGTTGAATTTTGTCAAAAGCTTTTTGTGAATCTAATGAGATGATCGTGTGGTTTTTATTCTTCAATTTGTAATGTGGTGTGTCACATTAATTGATTTTGCATATATTGATTTCTTTCATCCCTGGGATAAATCCCACTTGATCATGGTATGTGATCCTTTTAATGTGTTTCTGGATTCTGCTTACTATTATTTTGTTAAAGATTTTTGTGTCTGTAATCATTATAATACTTGTCTGTAGTTTTCTTTTATGGTTGTATCTTTGTCTGCTTTTGGTATCAGGGTGATGGTGGCCTCGTAGAGTGAGCATGGGAGTATTCCTCCCTCTTCAGTTTTTTGGAAGAGTTTCAGAAAGATAGGTGTTAGCTCATCTCTAAATGTTTGATAGGATTCACCTGTGAAGCCATCTGGTTCTGGACTTGTATTTGTCGGGAGAAATTTTTAAAATCACAGTTTTAGTACTTGTGATTGGTATTCATATTTTCTATTTCTGTCTGGTGGTCCCCCTGACCTGCCTGTCACAAACCTGTTGCTGAGCCCTCCTCTGAGCCCCTGAAGTTCCCCTTCTGTCCCAGGTTACCTCCCGGCCTGGGATGGGGCTCCCCCAGATGTGAGCACCTCGCCTCACCTTCAGATCCCTACCAAGAGTTCAGGTCCTGTCCTGCTTTCTTTCCTCCTCCTTTTCCTTTCTTCTTTGTCTTTTCTGGTTACAAGGGGGTCTTTCTTGTCCTTTTAGGTGTCTGAGGTCCTCTGCTAGTGTTGAGCAGATGGTCCATGAGAACTGTTGCCGGGAGAGATGAACTCTACATCCTCCTACTTCCTTGCCGCCTCCTCTCTTTTCTTTTGCCTTGCCTGGTTATGTGGAGGTTTTCTACCAGTGTTCAGTTGATGTTCTGTGTGAATCATGAATCATTCCACTTGTAGATGTGTTTTTGATGAATCTGTGGGAAGAGAAAAGCTCCATGTCCTGCTTCTCCATCATCTTGAATCCTCCCTCCAAAGTCTTACAGTTTTCAAAGTACACATGTCATTGGCCTTGTATAAATTTACTCCTAGTTATTTTATTCTTTTGATGCAATTGTCAGCTGTTTTTTTTTTTCATTTCTTTGTCTGATAGTTTGCTATTAGTGTGTAGAAACACAACAGATTTTTAATATTTTTGTATCCTGCAACTTTACTGAAGTTTTTAGTTCAAATAGTTTTCTAGCACAGGGTTTTGGATTTTTCTCTATGAAATAGCATTTCATCTGCAAGTAGTGACAGGTTTTACTTCCTTTTCTAAAAAACACAACATGATTATGTTTTAATAAAAATTACAATATAAAACACCATAGTAAATTTATGGCAACAAAATATGCTANTTTTGTATCCTGCAACTTTACTGAAGTTTTTAGTTCAAATAGTTTTCTAGCACAGGGTTTTGGATTTTTCTCTATGAAATAGCATTTCATCTGCAAGTAGTGACAGGTTTTACTTCCTTTTCTAAAAAACACAACATGATTATGTTTTAATAAAAATTACAATATAAAACACCATAGTAAATTTATGGCAACAAAATATGCTATTTCATTGACATTGCATGACAAATGTTAATATCCTTTAGCCATAAATGAGTTCCTGGAATACCTACTTGTTTCTAATTTGGATGGCTTTTATCTTTTTCTTGCCTAATTGCCCTGTCTAGAACTTGCAATACTACATTGAATAAAAGTGATGAAAGTTGGAATCCTTATTTTGTTTCTGATCATAGAGGTAAAGCTTTCAGCTTTTCACTACTGAGTGTGATGTTAGCTGTTGGTTTGTCACATGTGGCTTTTTTATGTTGAGATATGTTCCCTGTATACCCAATATGTTGAAAGTTTTCCATAAATGTTGAATTTTGTCAAATGCGTTTTCTGCATCTATTGATTATGGTTTTATCTTTCATTTTGATAATTTGCAGATGTTAAACCACGCTTGCACTTCTGGAATAAATCCCATTTGAATATGTTGTACAATTCTTTTAATGTATTGTTGAATTAGTTTGCTAATATTTTATTGAGGATTTTTGCATCTCTGTTTGTCAGGGATATTGACCTGTAATTTTCTTATGGTGTTCTTATCTAGATGGTTGATATCCGGGTAATGCTGGCCTTATAAAATGGTTTTGGAAGAGTCCCCTCCCCTCTTTTTTGAGCCAAGAGCTTGGGAAGGACTGGTATTAATTTTTTCTTTAAATGTTTTGTAGAATTCACCAGTGAAGCCATCTGACCCTGGACTTCTTTTTGTTTGGAGATTTTTGGTTACCAATTCAATCTCCTTACTAGTAATCAGTCACAGATTTTGTCTTGTGATTCATTCTTGGTAGACTGAATGTGCCTTGGAATATATCCATTTCTTCTAGGCTGTTGAATTTGTTGGCATCTAATTGCTCATAGTTCTGGTTCATGAGGCTTTGTGTTTCTGTGTTATCCATTTTAACCGTTCTTTCATTTCTGATTTGAGTCCTGTCCTTTTCTTAGTGAGTCTAGCAAAGGTTGGTCAATTTTGTTATCTTTTCAATGAACTGGCTGTTAGATTTATTGATCTTTTCTATTTTTGTCTTTTAATTTATATCCACTGTGATCTTTATCTCCTTCCTTCCATTAAATTTGAGCTTCTTTGTTCTTTTCCTAACTACTTGAGGTATAAAGATGGGTGTTTTTTTTTTTTTTTTAAAGAGCTTTTTTGTTAGGACTTATTTTGCTATATCCCATAAGTCTGGCATGTTGTATTTCCATTTTTATTTATAACTGTGGAAAATTCTTAAAGAGATGGGAATACCAGACCACCTGACCTGCTTCTTGAGAAATCTGTATGCAGGTCAGGAAGCAACAGTTAGAACTGGACATGAAACAACAGACTGGTTCCAAATAGGAAGAGGAGTANATTGGCTTTCCACGTAAACCAAGTTATTTAGCCTCTTTTCTCCACTTAATTTTCCTACTATACTATTATTTCCTAATCTAATCTTATATTAAATAATAAATTTTTCCTCGCTGACTCCGTCCCCGCTTCGAATTCCCTGGACCCGCTGGGGCAGAACCCTGGCAGTGAACTGTAGTCTTCAACTACGAGTATTCTCCAGCATGGTGAGTTTCATTTTCACTTTCCATATCAGTATCAGTCACTAAGGTTTTTTCGTCTTTTTGTTGGTCTAATATTCAGACAGTTAGAACTATATTCTGTAGAACTACCATCTTCTGGGATACTAGTGTATATGTTCCTCGGACAATTAACGTATCTGCATGAAACTCACTGATAAATTCATGTTTATAATATACACATGGTTGGAACAAAGACCTAACAGCAAAATGTGAATAATAACAGCAGTCATAAGTTGTAAATGAACTGGACCCTTGATGGTGCCACATGGAGACATTGTATCACCCTCTGAAAATGTATTGCTACATCTCCATTTGATAATGTTTTGGTAACAAAGCCGTATTAATGTGTGTCAATAATGTGTTAGGAATAATTCTTTGCTATTTCTTTGCTACTGTCCCACTGAACCTGTGAACACAAGCCTCACTGGCCACAAGAGCTAGGCTCTCAAAGGATGTATCCTTAGGGTGGTAGCCACAAAAGCTGGGTCATCAGATATTTATAAGAGCTCCTTTGTCAGAGACTGGTGATTTGGAGCTGGGAAGACAGAATGCGTGANTTCTTTGCTACTGTCCCACTGAACCTGTGAACACAAGCCTCACTGGCCACAAGAGCTAGGCTCTCAAAGGATGTATCCTTAGGGTGGTAGCCACAAAAGCTGGGTCATCAGATATTTATAAGAGCTCCTTTGTCAGAGACTGGTGATTTGGAGCTGGGAAGACAGAATGCGTGATGACAGTTGCCAGCTTCCCGGGTCTTGGCAGAGGACTGCAGTCATCCTCCATGTGAGAGAGAGAGAGAGAAGCCTGGCTCACAGGCCATAGCTATGAAGGTAAGTTAAGAGGCTTCCTGTATAGGAGGATTGGGGCTTTTGATTCTCTTGCTTCTCTGCTGTTCCCTGGGGTTAGATAGTTAAGATGTCTTGACTTGTGACAGTCCTGTGGGACCTGTGAGTGTAAGCTCTGCTGTCCACCAGAGCCAGGCAACCAAGGGATTCCTCTGGGTGGCAACGGCAAGAAGCAGGGCATAAGACAAGTGCTCAAGCTCTTTCTCGGAGATGCCAGTGACTTGGCGTGAGGGACAGTGTAAAGATAGCACCTTCCCGCTTCTGTATTGGAGAGTAAGCCCCTGCACACGTGTTAAATTAGATAAAGCTTTAAGATAAACAAATTGACCTGTTTCGCAGAAAGCCTTGGTATGTTTTAGTTGGCTGCCTCTGCTCTGGGCCCTAGAATGGGTGATTCTGCCTCAGCCCTTTAAGAATTCTATCACCTTCTGGGTTTCTTGGATACACGTCCCAGAGGCTTTCAAAGCTAGAGGTTCTCAGAGTTAGGGATAACTTGTCTCTCAGGTGGGAGCCAGAAGAAGGAAATGGCAACCCACTCCAGTGTTCTTGCCAGGAGAATCCCATGGATGAAGGAGCCTGGTGGGCTATAGTCCATGGGGTCACAGAGTTGGACACGACTGAGCGACTTCACTTTCAGGTGGAGGCCTTAATAGCTGGGCTTCAAACCCTTTGCTCCTCGGGGACAGGCTGGGAGCTGTAAGAGCCCCTCTGACTGTGGGTCCTGGGGATGCTGTGTCTCAGCC
The DNA here is from genome assembly GCA_006410615.1 of Neotragus moschatus. Lineage (NCBI taxonomy): Eukaryota > Metazoa > Chordata > Mammalia > Artiodactyla > Bovidae > Neotragus > Neotragus moschatus. The sequence goes on from SJYA01002027.1 coordinate 4,971,701, forward strand.
TCTCCTACCTACTTTGCAGGAGTTGCTCTGCTAGTTTTAGAAGAGGTTGTTCCATCTGTAGCTGGAGGTTTGCTGTGTCCATGGCAGGAGGTGAGTTGAGGCTCCTCCTGTGTCACCATCTTGAACCAGAACCCTGGGTTGTCTTTTTTGAATGGTTAGTAGAAAGAGAAGGGGAGGCAAGATTCACTCTCAAAGTAATCTGTGTAGGTTAGTTGCTAAGTTGTGTCCGACTCTTGCAACCCCATGGACTGTAGCCTTCCAGGCTCCTCTGTCCATGAGACTGCCCAAGCAGGAACACTGGAGTGTTTTCCCATTTCCTTTTCCAGGGGATCTTCCTGACCTAGGGATCGAACCCGGGTCTCTGGCTCTGCAGGCAGATTCTTTGCCAACCTAGCAACCAGGGAAACCTAATCTGTGTACATTTTGTCAAATCAGTGACATTTCTAGGTTGAAAGTTTGAAAATTTTCAGAGATTCTAGGCCATATAGGGGAGAAGGCAATGGCACCCCACTCCAGTACTCTTGCCTGGAAAATCCCATGGACAGAGGAGCCTGGAAGGTTACAGTCCATAGAGTCACTGAGGGTTGGACATGACTGAGTGACTTCACTTTCACTTTCCTGCATTGGAGAAGGAAATGGCAACCCACTCCAGTATTCTTGCCTGGAGAATCCCAGGGACGGCGGAGCCTGGTGGGCTGCCGTCTATGGGGTTGCACAGAGTTGGACACGACTGAAGCAACTTAGCAGCAGCAGGCCATATAGGATGGTGGTTTAACCGAGTCTTTGTTGGACAGTTACTTGTCTGTTTTTATCCCCTTTGTTATTATGGAATTGTAAGGTTTTCAGACTGTCAGGGCAACATACTAATTCTTTTCTTTATAAAATGAAAGACAAGATAATGTATACCATTTTGCCGAATTGGCAAAATGGCAGCAAAGTGATAACTATCCACCTGGACAGACTTCCTGCCAATGGTTACATAGCCTTCCCAGCTTCACCCCACACACCTCTCGGAATGACCTTTCTAAATACAAACCTGACCATATTTCTCGGCAGAAGAAACTCACTGGCAAGCACTACAAGAACCTGTCTACTGCACTGAGCCTTGGGTCTTCCTAGAATTGCGGTCTGTATGCTCTGCTAAGTCACTTCAGTCGTGTCCGACTCTGTGCGACCCCATAAACGGCAGCCCACCAGGCTCCCCTATCCCTGGGATTCTCCAGGCAAGAATATTGGAGTGGGTTGCCATTTCCTTCTCCAGTGCATGAAAGTGAAAAGTGAAGTTGCTCAGTCATGTCCGACCCTTAGTGACCCCATGGACTGCAGCCTACCAGGCTCCTCCGTCCATGGGATTTTCCAGGCAAGAGTACTGGAGTGGGGTGCCATTGCCTTCTCCCTGTATGATCTAGTCATTTGGAACTGCCATCATTCCCAAACAAGCCATGCTACTCCTGATGTCTACCTGCCTAGAGAACATCTGCCCATCTTCAGAGACCAAGCCTAAGGTGATGCTGTGAAGCCTTATCGGACCACTTCCCTTCTTTTGTGAACAAAATGCACTCATTTCTCTTGGCCATGTAAGTAGGAGTGGAATTGCTGGGGCACAAGGTGAGCAACTGTTAGTTTCAGCAGGCACTTCCAAAGAAATCTACATCAAACTGATTGTCCCAATGTATGGTTCTACCAGGAGTTTACAAGTATTCCAACTGCTTTATATCCTCGCCAACCTTTATAGTTAGCACGTTTTTTCACTTCAGTCATTTTGGTAGGTGATGGTGTTTCATCATGCTATTAACTGGCATTTTCTAGACGACTAATATTATCTTTTTATGTTTATTGGCAACTTGAATATCCTCTTTAGTGAACCACCTGCTCTTTGTATACAGTATGTTCTAGATTCAATTCTTTTCTTGGATGTATGCATTCTAAATATCATTATCCAGTCTGTGGCTTGTGATCTTACTCTCTTTTTGGTGTCTCTTGATGGGCAGAAGTTCTTTTTTTTAAGAATAGTTATAACTTTATAAAAAAAAAATAAGATAAACATTTGCTATTCCACCCACCAGCCATTCTGAATCAGAGGGCAAAATACACAATGAAAAGAGGCTTGGATCTCTGAGGACTATGGGCTGCCAAAAATAGGAGAGAGAAGTAAGCATCCATCATTCTTAAGCTTCTGTTTTTTTTTAAAGCCTCTTTTTCAGTTGAACCTGAGCTTAAAAATCACCACAACAAACAATTTGCATAGAAGTACATTTATGTATTTAAAGGAACTGGGTTTAATTGTAAAAGTTTTACTTAGTGCAGTAAGGCATTTAGGAGCTGGGTTGATTGACCTCTAACACCTATCCTTTATATAAGTATTTTTTTTAATAATATGTTAATACATATTTGTACAAAACAGGCACTCAAATTACTACTGAATAAATATACCGATACATAGATATGTATTTTTATCTCACACATTTTCTTGGTGTTCAGTCTCCTTTAGTATCTTCTGTAATGCTTACCACACTTTCCCAAGATCTGATAATGATATTAAACAAAAGTGGTCCCTGAGGCAGCCCCTCATATTTCTTGACTTAAATTTTTTCATCATTAGATACTGCTACCACTATCCAATAATACTACAGTCCTTATTTCCCCCCATCAAAACCACATATAACTGTTGGTATTTATAATTTATAATATTTATATGTATAAAAGCACCTTAAAATTCCCTTGATCATAAGCATAAGTGGTAAGCATTACAGAAATACTCCTTGCCACAGTTTAATGAGGAGATCCTAAAAGTAGCCAAAATGACTAACAACTTTAGCAAAAATCCCATTTTTGAAATTAGAATGAAAAAGAGTGAAGAATACAGACACAAACTATGTGGGACATGATCAAAAGAGTATCTTCACTTTGGAGTCTTAGAACAGAGAAGGGATAAAGGGACAAAATCTTATTCAGAGAAATATTGGCTGAAAAAGTCCCAAATCTGGGGGACGAGATGGCCATCTAGGTAAGGGAAGCGCAGAGATGGCACCCAAAGAGATCCTCACTAAGACATAATCAATCTCAAAAATCAAAGTCAGGATAGTGAAAGCAGCGAGAGAAAAATCACATCCAGGGAATTCGGATAGAACTGTAAATCTTTCAGCAGAAACCCTGCAGGCCTAGAGACAGTGGGATGATATATTCAAAGCACTTAAGCAAACCAAATCTGTCACCCAGAAATGAAGGCAAGATAAAGACCAAACCAAAGCATGAGGAAATTTAATCACCATTAGACCTGCTTCCCAGGTGGCTCACAGGTCAAAAATCTGCCTGCCAATGCAGGAGACATAAGAGATGTGGGTTTGATCCTTGGGTCGGGAAGACCCTCTGGAGGAAGAAATGGCATCACACATGAGTGTTCTTACCTGGGAAATCCCTTGGACAGAGGAGCCTGGTGGGCCACAGTCCAGGGGTCACAAAGACTGAGTATCTGAGAACACAGACCTGCCCTACAAGAAATGCTAAAGAAAGTTCTTCAAACTGAAACAAAATGAAAACACACTGAAATATAATACTGGTAAAGGTGTATAAGTCACTTTGACATCTAGCATGTAGGTTAAAGACAACAGTGTTGAATGAAAGTAACTATAGCTGAAACACTATGTTAATATAACAATATAGATGTTTAATATAGGGGGCTTCCCAGGTGGTGTCAGTGGTAAAGAACCTGCCTACTAATGCAGGAGATGTGAGAGACACAGGTTCGATTCCTGGGTCAGGAAGATCCCAATGGCAACCCATCCAATATTATGTTAATGTAACATTTATAAATATAAGTTGGGACATCAACATAATGTGAGGGGGGCAGGTAAATGGGTGGATCTTTCTTAAGTAATGGAAGGTGCCATAATCATCTATTTTTAGCTGATAACTATAAAATTATTATAAAGCCTCATGTAACCATAAACCAAGACCAGATAATAGAAACAAAATGATAAGGAGTAAAGAATCAAAGCAAACTACTACCAAAAGATAATCAAATTCACAAAGAAAGACAGCAAAAGGAACCAAGGAATGACAAAACAATCAGAAATAAATTAACATTGGTGATAGTAAGTCTTTAGCTATCAATAATTAATGTAAATGGGCTAAAACTTGGTTGCTGCTGCTAAGTCGCTTCAGTCGTGTCCAACTCTGTGCAACCCCATAAACGGCAGCCCACCAGGCTCCCCCATCCCTGGGATTCTCTAGGCAAGAACACTGGAGTGGGTTGCCATTTCCTTCTCCAATGCATGAAAGTGAAACGTGAAATCGCCCAGTCGTGTCCGACTCTTTGCGACCCCATGGACTGCAGCCCACCAGGCTTCTCCGTCCATGGGATTTTCCAGGCAAGAGTACTGGAGTGGGGTGCCATTAAAACTGGTTAAATGGATTAAAAATAAGACCCATCTGTATCTGCCTACAAGAATTTCACTTAAGCAGTACAGATACTCATAAGCAGAATGTGAAGGGATTGGAAAAGATATTTGAAGCAAATAGAAACCTAAAGAAACCAGAGGTTATATTCATATCAGACAAAATAGATATTAAGTCAAAAACTTAACAGGAGACAAGGTCATTATATAATGAAGGTTCAATTTATCAGATACATAAACTGAAAGATATGCACACCCAATATTAGAGTGTCTAAAATATTATTTTAAAATATTATTAAAAGATCTGAAGGGAAAAATAGACAACAATACACCACTTTAAACAGTGGGTAGACTATCCAGGTAGAAAGTCAAGAAGGAAATAATGGACATAGATGATGCTCTAGAACACATGAACCTATAGACACATACAGGACAGACTATCCAACAGCAGCAGAACACACTTCTTGCACACAAAGCATTCTCCAGAAGAAATCACAATGTCGTAGCAAATTTAGAAGGTCAAAATTATACCAAGTATCTTTCCCAACCACAATGGTATAAAGCTATAAATCAATACCAGGAGGAGAGCTGAAATGTTCCCAAGTATATGGGAATTAAAAAACACACTCATGAAAAACAAATGGATCAAAGAAGCAATTAAAAGTAAAATTAAAAAAATAGCCTAAAACAAATGAAAATAATAGCACAACATATAAAAACCCACGGGAGGCTGCAAAGGCAGTTCTAAGAGGGAAGTTTATAGTGATAAATATCTCAAAGAACCAGAAAGAGAAGAAGAAACTAAGCCCAGATTTAGCAGAAAGGCAATAACAAAGATCAGAGCAGTAATAAATGAAATAGAGATTGAAAAGATAATAGAAGAGATTTACTGAATAACAAATTCAGTAAGTTGCGGGATACAAAATCAATATACAAAAACCTATTGCATTTCTGTATAGTAATAATGAACTATCACAAAGAAAAGTTAAAACCGTCCAACTTAAAATTGTATCAAAGTACTGAGGAATAAATTTGACCACGGAGATCAAAGACCCCTACACTGAAAACTATAAGTCATGGAGGAAAAAATTAAGACACAAATAAGTGGAAATATATTCTGTGTCCTAGATTGGAAGAATATTGTGAAAATGTCCATGTTACCCAAAGCCATCTACAGATTCAATGCAATCCATATCAAAATTCCAATGACATTTATCACAGAAATAGAACAATCCTAAAATTTGTTGTAGAACCACAAAAGACCTTGAATATCCAAGGCAATCCTGAATAGCCAAAGGAATCTTGAGAAATAACACAGAAGCATTAAGCCTCCTGATTTCAAACTATATTACAGAATAGTAATGGTAATCAACTGTGGTATTAGAAAAGACTCTTGAGAGTCCCTTAGACTGCAAGATCTAAACCTGTCCATCCTAAAGGAAATCAGTCCTGAATATTCATTGGAAGGACTGATGCTGAAGCCCAATACTTTGACCACCTGTTGCAAAGAGCTGATTGATTAGAAAAGACCCTGATGCTGGGAAGGATTGAAGGCAGGAGAAGAAGGGGACAACAGAGGATGAGATGGTTGGATGGCATCACCAACTCGAAGGACAAGAGTTTGAGTAAGCTCTGGGAGTTGGTGAAGGACAAGGAAACTTGGCATGCTGCAGTCCATGGGGTTGCAAAGAGTTGGACACAACTGAGTAACTAACTGAACTGAATGGCAANATACACCACTTTAAACAGTGGGTAGACTATCCAGGTAGAAAGTCAAGAAGGAAATAATGGACATAGATGATGCTCTAGAACACATGAACCTATAGACACATACAGGACAGACTATCCAACAGCAGCAGAACACACTTCTTGCACACAAAGCATTCTCCAGAAGAAATCACAATGTCGTAGCAAATTTAGAAGGTCAAAATTATACCAAGTATCTTTCCCAACCACAATGGTATAAAGCTATAAATCAATACCAGGAGGAGAGCTGAAATGTTCCCAAGTATATGGGAATTAAAAAACACACTCATGAAAAACAAATGGATCAAAGAAGCAATTAAAAGTAAAATTAAAAAAATAGCCTAAAACAAATGAAAATAATAGCACAACATATAAAAACCCACGGGAGGCTGCAAAGGCAGTTCTAAGAGGGAAGTTTATAGTGATAAATATCTCAAAGAACCAGAAAGAGAAGAAGAAACTAAGCCCAGATTTAGCAGAAAGGCAATAACAAAGATCAGAGCAGTAATAAATGAAATAGAGATTGAAAAGATAATAGAAGAGATTTACTGAATAACAAATTCAGTAAGTTGCGGGATACAAAATCAATATACAAAAACCTATTGCATTTCTGTATAGTAATAATGAACTATCACAAAGAAAAGTTAAAACCGTCCAACTTAAAATTGTATCAAAGTACTGAGGAATAAATTTGACCACGGAGATCAAAGACCCCTACACTGAAAACTATAAGTCATGGAGGAAAAAATTAAGACACAAATAAGTGGAAATATATTCTGTGTCCTAGATTGGAAGAATATTGTGAAAATGTCCATGTTACCCAAAGCCATCTACAGATTCAATGCAATCCATATCAAAATTCCAATGACATTTATCACAGAAATAGAACAATCCTAAAATTTGTTGTAGAACCACAAAAGACCTTGAATATCCAAGGCAATCCTGAATAGCCAAAGGAATCTTGAGAAATAACACAGAAGCATTAAGCCTCCTGATTTCAAACTATATTACAGAATAGTAATGGTAATCAACTGTGGTATTAGAAAAGACTCTTGAGAGTCCCTTAGACTGCAAGATCTAAACCTGTCCATCCTAAAGGAAATCAGTCCTGAATATTCATTGGAAGGACTGATGCTGAAGCCCAATACTTTGACCACCTGTTGCAAAGAGCTGATTGATTAGAAAAGACCCTGATGCTGGGAAGGATTGAAGGCAGGAGAAGAAGGGGACAACAGAGGATGAGATGGTTGGATGGCATCACCAACTCGAAGGACAAGAGTTTGAGTAAGCTCTGGGAGTTGGTGAAGGACAAGGAAACTTGGCATGCTGCAGTCCATGGGGTTGCAAAGAGTTGGACACAACTGAGTAACTAACTGAACTGAATGGCAATCATAATAGTATGCTATTGGGATAAAAACAGACACATCAATCATTGCAACTGAATACAGAGCCCAGAAATAAACCCATGCATACATGGTTAATTTATGACAAAGGACCCAAGTATATACAATGGGAAAAGGTAGTCTCTTCAGTAAAAGATGTCAGGAAACTGGATAACCACTTGCAAAAGAATGAAATTAAACCATTCACTCCATACACAAAAATGAACTCAAAATAGATTTAAAGACCTGAATATAAAACTTGAAACCATAAAACTTCTAGAAAAAACAGTAAGCTCTTGAGATTGATCTTGACGATGATGACTTGAATTTGACACCAAAAGCAAAGGCAACAAAAGCAAAAATCAAAAAGTGAGAAGAGAATACATCAAACTAAAATCTTCTGCACAGCAAAAGAAACCATCAACAAAGTGAAAATGCAATCTACCAAATGGGAGAAAATATTTGAAAATAATATATCTGATAAAGGGTTAATTATCCAAAATATAAAACGAACTCATACACTCAATAGCAAAAAAAAAAAAAAAAAAAAAAAATCCAATTAAGTAGCAGTCAAAGGATCTGAATAGACATTTTTCTAAAGAAGACATATCAATGGCCAACAGGTACACAAAATGGTGCTCAATATCACTAATATCTTGGAAATGCACATTAAAACCACAATGAGATATCTCACACCTATTAAAATCACTACTGTTAGACAAGAAATAACAGCATTGGGGAAGATATAGATAAATGGAAACCCTTGTGCACTGTTATTGAGAATGTAAATTGGTATAGCCACTATGGAAAATAATATGGAGCTTCTCAAAAAATTAAATACTAACTCAAGCATATCTTCACCCCCATGTTCATTGTGGCATTATTTACAATAGCCAAGACACAGAAGCAACCTAAGTATTTATCAACAGATGAATGGGTAAACAAAATGTGGGTGTGTATATATGTGTGTGTACACACACACACACACACTGGAATATTAGTCATAAAAAGGAAATCTTGTTATTCTGGACAACATGGATAGACCTTGTGGTCATTTTGCTAAGTGAAACAAGTCAGACAGACAAATATCATAAGATCTTGGTTACATGTGGAATCAAAAGACAAATAACAAAAAAAGGAAACAAAATGAGCTCACTGATACAGAGAACAGGGTATTACTAATAATTGCCAGAAGTGAGTTGGGGGGGGTCAGTAAAATAGGTAAAGTGGACCCAAATGTATAAAATCCTAGTTATAAAGTAAGCCCTGCTGCTGCTAAGTCGCTTCAGTTGTGACTGACTCTGTGTGACCTCATAGACGGCAGCCCACCAGGCTCCTAGGACTGTAATATATGATGTGGTGACTATATTAATAATACTGTATTATATATTAAAAAGTTGCAAAGAGTATATCTTAAAAGTTCTCTTCAGAAGAAAATTTTCTATGTTTGATAAATGTTAATTAGACTCATGATGATTTTGCAATATATACAAATACTGAATCATTAGGTTGTATACCATACAACCTAATGTGATAGGTTATTTAGACCTCAACAGAAAGAAAACCCTAAAGACTCCAATAAAAACTATTAGGATAAATTAATACAGTAAATTGGGGGATACAAAATCAATATCATGTGCATTTCTATAGACTAACAATGAATTATCTGAGAGATTAACAATTTCATTTACAGTAGTACTATAAACAACAAAATACTTAGCAATAAATTTAACCAAGGAGGTGAAAGATCTGCACACTCAAAACTAAAATATTGAAAACTCAAACTGAAAAAATCTCATTTCTAGATTGGGACAATTAATATAATGAACAGTCCATACCACCCAGAGTGATCTATAAACTTAGTGCAATCACAGTAAAAATTCCAATGACATTTTTTACAGAAACAGAAAAAGTTACCCTAAAATGGGAAAGAAGTACATCACAGCTGTATTTTGTCACCCTGCTTATTTAACTTATATGTAGAGTACTTTATGTGAAATGCTGGGCTGGATGAAGCACAAGCTGGAATCAAGATTTCCAGGAGAAATATCAACAACCTCAGATATGATACCACTCTAATGGCAGAAAGCAGAGGAACTAAAGAGCCTCCTGATTGAAGGTGAAAGAGGAGAGTGAAAAAGCTGGCTTAAAACTCAACATTCAAAAGATGAAGATCACAGCATCCGGTCCCATCACTTCACAGCAAACAGAAAGGGGGAAGGTGGAAGCAATGACAAATTTTATCTTCTTGGGTTCCAAAATCACTGTAGATGGTGACTGCAGCCATGAAATTAAAAGACGCTTGCTCCTTGGAAGGAAAGTTATGAAACATAATGTATTAAAAAGCAGAGATATCACTTTGCTGACAAAGGTGCATATAGTCAAAGCTATGGTTTTTCCAGTAGTTATGTACAGATGTGAGAGTTGTACCATAAAGAAGGCTGAGTGCTTTTGAATTGTGGTGCTGGAGAAGACTCTTGATAGTCCCTTGACTATCAAGGAGATCAAACCAGTCAATCCTAAAGGAAATCAATCCTGAATATTCATTGGAAGGAAATGATGCTAAACTTCAATACTTTGGCCACCTGATGTGAAGAGATGGCTCATTGGAAAATATCCCGATGCTGGGAAAGACTGAGGGCAAGAGGAGACAGGGGTGGCAGAGGATGAGATGGTTGGATTGCATCACTGACTCAATGGACATGAGTTTGAGTAAACTCTGAGAGATGGTGAAGGACAGGAAAGCCTGGCGTGCTGCAATTCATGGGTCGCAAAGGGTTGGACACAAGTTAGTGACCGGACAACAACAGAAAAGTGTTTTTGGAACCATAAAACACTTCAGATAGCAAAAGTAATCCTGAGAAAGAAGAACAAAGCTGGAGACACCACAATATCTGATTTCAAAGGGATAGTGATCAAAACTGTATGTTTCTATGGCATGGCATAAAAACAGACACACAGGCCAATGGAACAAAATTCAGATCCCAGAAATCTATGCATATATGGTCAACTAATATTTGACAAATAAGAATACTCTAGAGAAAAGACCCATCTGTTTAATAAATGGTGGTTGGAAAACTGAATATTCACACTTGGAAAAGAATGAAACTAGGCCTCTATTTTATACCACTCACAAATATTAACTTGAAGTGGATTAAAGACTTAAACCTGAAATTATAAAACTCCTAGAAGAAACATAGGAAAAAAGCCCCTTGATATGGGTCTTGGTAATAATTTTTTGAATATGACATTTAACCATAAACAGAGAAATAAAATATATGCAAGTGGGACTAGATCAAATAAAAAGCTTCTACATAGCAAAAGAAAGAATCAAGAAAGTGAAAAGATAACCTATGCAATGGAAGAAGATATTTGTAAATCATATACTGATAGGGGTTAACATGAAGAACTCACACAACCTAATTTTAGCAAAAACAAAAAATGACCCAAACAAAATGCATAAAGGACCTGAACAGACAATTTTTTCAAAGAAAATATATGAATGGCCAACAGGTACATGAAAAGGTTTTCAACATCACTAATCGTTGGGAAATGCAAATTGAAAGCACAATGAGATATTACCTCTTATTTGTTACAAAGGCTGTCATCAAGAAGACAAGAGATGATGAATGCTGATGAGGGTGTGAAGACAAGAGAATCCTTGTGCACCGTTGATGAGAATATGAACTGATACTGCTGCTAAGTCACTTCAGTCGTGTCCGAGTCTGTGCGACCCCATAGATGGCAGCCCATCTGGCTCTGCTGTCCCTGGGATTCTCCAGGCAAGAACACTGGAGTGGGTTGCCATTTCCTTCTCCAATGCAGGAAGATGAAAAGTGAAAGAGAAGTTGCTCAGTTGTGTCTGACCATCGACTCAATGGACATGAGTTTGAGCAAACTCTGGGAGATAGCGAAGGACAGGAAAGCCTGGCATGCTGCGTCCATGTGGTTGCAAAGAGTTGGACATGACTTGGCAACAGAACAACAACAGACTTTAATTACTGAAGTAACTATATTGCAATATATAAATGTTATCAAAACAACACATTGTGTGCCTGAAAATTACACAATGTTATTTATCAATTATATCTCAATAAATAAAAATAATTTTTTAAAATCCCATTTTTATTTTGAGCATTAATCAAGAGAATCTAGTTTTGAATTATCCAGATAATTGTTTCTGAGGGTATAACGCTAGCCTGTGGGACTAAACTTTAACCCATTTCTATATTGTAAGCGAGAGGATTATTCATTTAGGTTAACACACACATTTGGAAGGATTATTGTTTAAGTCCACACACACACACAGACACACACACACAGACACACACACACACAGATACACACACACGGAAGCCTAACTGGAATCTTAGACATTTAGTTTAACTCAAGGCTTCTCAATTCAGCACAACTGATTTTTGGCTGGATAGTTCTTTGCTGTGTGTGTGTGTGTGGGGGGGGGTGTCTTATGCATTAGATGCTGCCCAGATGTCAGCAGAACCCCTGTTCTCCCCACCACATGAAGACAGCCACAAATGTCTCCAGACATTGCCCAATGTTTTCAGATACAAAGAGCTACAAAAAATGCCCCCAGTTGAGAACCACTGCTTTTGTATTATGGAAACATGGTTTTTCCAGTGGTCATGTATGGATGTGAGAGTTGGACTGTGAAGAAAGCTGAGTGCCAAAGCATTGATGCTTTTGAACTGCGGTGTTGGAGAAGACTCTTGAGAGTCCCTTGGACTGCAAGAATGGATCCAACCAGTCCATTCTAAAGGAGATCAGTCCTAGGATNGCCGCTGCCCCTGACCTCGGAAGTGGGGTGGCTCCTCTCAGCTGTTCCTGCGCCGTCACAGCCTGGGACCCTCGGCCACTGTCTCAGTCCTTATATTTCATCTCGGCAGTGGTGAACTGCCACAGATCAGATTTTAAGTCTGTGGCTTATTCGGAATGCCTCATCATTTTTAAATTAAATTTTTGTTCTTATAAACTGATAGGTGGACAGTTTTAAAAACAAAGAATAGCTGACCCTTAAACAATATGGGGTTGAACTGCATGGGTCCACTTATACATGGATATTTTCCATAGGTGAGAACTATAGTACTATATGGCATGAATGGATACAGAGGCCAACTCTTAAGCTAAGTTTAGATGAATCACCACATTGTTCAAGGGTCCACTCTGTGGTTCTACAAAGCTTATGGGAGAGAAAAAGAAGGTTTTGTAAAACCTTCTGCAATGACACAGTCTGGTGTGTAAGCCACCAGTCTGTCTGCTCCCTCCAGTCTCCTACCTGAACAAGTGCTGGGAAGCCAGCAGCCAGTGTTCTCGAGGCCAGTCAGGGGGTGTGCTGGGCTAGAGGGACTGTTGAGAATACAGACCTGGATCTCCCCCTCCTGGGTTTACTCTAGCACTCTCACCCTCAGCTACGCTTGCCATCCTCAGGTCTAAGTCACTGGCCACCTTTTTCAGAGAATACGCTTCAGTTCTGATGCAGTGAGGAAGAGGTGGCTGATTTGGGGTTCAGTTGCTATGTGTGGGTTCCAATACGACTTTATGTACAAAAATAGCAGGCCACTTTTGGCTTGTGGCCTTTGGTCTGTTGCTGCCTGTCAGCTGCCTTTTAAACCAATTTTCCAATTTCACCACCCACTCTCCAAGGCACAGACACCATGCATGAACTCCGCCCCGTCTCCCTGGGCTTGACCACCTCCCTCCTGCCTTTCCTCCAGGCTCCAACAACAAAGGACCCAGGGCATCAAGTCTCGGGCATTCAGTGGCTCGGCATGATAAAGACAAGAGATAGTCACTGGTCCCCTTGTTCATGAATGCAGAGAGGGAGTGTGGTTTTGGGGACACTCAATTTTACAGTAAGCTGAAGGACTGTGTCCTCCTAAAGATAACGTATTGATGTGACTCCAGTCATGTTTTATGGAGATGGAGGTGGATGAAGTTCCAGTTCTGCTGAACTGGGTCACTCAGTGTGCCTTGGAGAGGGAAACGACTGATGTCACAATTGGAGCATCTCGCAATTTCCAGTGTAGGGTATTAAACACCTTTGGTTTTCTGCCTGGCCTACAATCACTAGTCTAGGGATAACTGGGCACCCCTTACCACTGTCTGGCCTTCCCTGGTGGTACAGTGGTAAAGAATCTGCCTGCCGGTGCAGGAGATGTGGGTTCAATCCCTGGGTCAGGAAGATCCCCTGGAGAAGGAAATGGCAACCCACTCCAGTATTCCTGCCTGGAAAATCCCATGGACAGAGGAGCCTGGTGGGCTACACAGTCCATAAGGTCGAAAAGAGTTGGACACAACTTAGTGACTAAACACCACCACCACCACCTCCACTGTCTGGCATAAATAAAAATGAATTCTCAAAACTGAAAAGCAGTGCTATTGCAAAGCTGAGCTAGCTGCTCATATCAGAAAAGGACCCACACTTAAAGCAACACCAGTGAGCCATGTCTAATGAACAGCTTCAAAATCTTCCAGGGGCCCTAGCCAAGGCTGCGTTACTGCCTGACTACTGGTCCACCTCCCGGCCGCTCTCAACTTCAGCCGCCCACACCGTCCTCAGGGCAGTGAACACACACAGGTGCCAGGAGAGAGACTGGCAAAGCCTCGGGACCGAGGCTGTCATGAAGTCATGCCAGGACAAGTGAGAGCAAATGGACTGTATTAGGCAGCCCAGCAGTTTGCCATCTGGCTGTGCATAAGAATCACCAGGGAAGCTTGAAGACACACCCGACCTTAGAGCAACTGAAACTACATCTCTGGGGTGGGTCCCAGGCATCAGTTGAAAAACTTCCCAGGTGATTTTTAACATCCAGCTAGAACTGGAACTGCTCTTTTATGCCAATTTCCTGGTTTTCCCTTGTGCCTACCTTTATTTCTCTTGTTCCCTGCGTCACGTGACTCTTAGGGTTGACCAAAAATGTTCATTCAGGGTTTTCTGTAAAATGTTATGGAAAAACCTGAATGAATATTTTGGTCAAGCCAGTATTCTGAAAGCCTTGATAGTATATATTTTCATGATTGTACACTCTTCAGATTGGAAAAACCCTCTTTTTTACTTTCTGTGAAGTAAACTTTTATCACCATTCAGCTCCAAAAATCTGTGATTCTGAAAACTGAGACCCAGAAAATTGTGCCTTGCTTAACATTCATGACGAAAGCTGGTGGGAGAGGCGGCGTGAGCACACAGGAACAGTCTTTTCTCTTTGTCTTACCCCTGCTGTGTTAATTAGATTAACATTCACTTTCCCCCTCATTTTATACAATTATTTTAGCTAAAGTACCCTGAACTTGTCCTCTCAATTAACCTTTGTCTGGAAAATGATACGGATAATGGAAATTCTGAAGAATGAGTTTTCCACTGCTGCGTTCCCTTTTCAATAATTTTCTACTTTGTTCTTATCTGCCAATCTGTTTTAAAAACAACACTTGCTTTTCAAGCCTTGAAACCTCATCAGTTCCAGCCATTGCTGTGGCTCACCTAGGCTTCCTCTTGCAGTATTATCTGTTAGCTCACTTAAAACAGACAGAGAACTATTGAATACAGTTGTAATGCTTAGGTCAGGAACACAAGGCTGCCCATATCAGATGAGATCAGCTAACTGCCCCACAGAACAAAGACCCGGGCTGAACAAAAGCTCCATCTAGCCTTCCCCTAGAATACACAGACGTCACTGTCATTGTAGATTCGAAAGAGCAAAGATGGATCTAATCTTTTCCATAAATCTGCCTCACTGGGGAAAAATGTTGATTGTTGAGATTAGTCCTGTAATAACAATGCCTCTACTCAGCAAACAGAATTTAGGACAGTGTCTCCAAGTTTCACGAGTTAATAAGAAGCATGCCAGAAATATGTCAGGAACTCACTGTGACTGTTATTCACAGAGCAGTAGTACTCATTATGTCCTTAAGAGCTTTCCCAACCAGAATTTTGTGTGGGCTTTCTTGGGTGGTGAAAGTAAAAATACTAAATTAAAAAATAATCTGGTCTTTGAAGTGCTTACTATTCAAAACACAGATGTAGAAACATACGGATCTAAAGACGGGACAATTTGATAGATGGGCAATGAATATGTCAATTAAATAAGCATTTTCACTCAAGACAAGATAGGATGCAGCAAGTATCTTCATATGTTGAAAAGGATGACTCATTTCTGGCTTGAATATTCAGATACGTCAACGACCGGACATGAAGTCATTGGACATCTGCCTATTAGAAGTACCAGCCACTCCAACCCGCTGGGATATCAGGACTGCAGGGTGAATGTGGGGGCCTGGGGTCACTGATCTGGGCTGGGCCCACCCTAAAGATGCAGAGGACCATTAAGAGAATGGGCCAGACTTCATGGGATCTGGTAGTGAAAGTGAAAGTCACTGTGTCCAACTCTTGGCAATCCCACGGACTATACAGTCCATGGACTTCGTCAGGCCAGAAGACTGGAGTGGGTAGCCTTTCCCTTCTCCAGCCCTTCCCTTCTTCCCAACCCAGGGATCGAACCCAGGACTCCCACATTGCAGGTGGATTCTTTACCAGCTCAGCTACAAGGGAAGCCTGAGAATACTGGAGTGGTAGCCTATCCCTTCTCCAGTGGATTTTCCAGACCCAGGAATAGAACCAAGGTTCNCTTCCCAACCCAGGGATCGAACCCAGGACTCCCACATTGCAGGTGGATTCTTTACCAGCTCAGCTACAAGGGAAGCCTGAGAATACTGGAGTGGTAGCCTATCCCTTCTCCAGTGGATTTTCCAGACCCAGGAATAGAACCAAGGTTCCTGCACTGAAGGTGGATTCCTTACCAACTGAGCTATGAGGGAAGTCTGAGTAGAACCCAGCATAAATAGGACCTCTCCCAGAATTGGACTTCCCTGGTGGCTCAGATGGTAAAGAATCTGCCTGCAATGCGGGAGACCTGGGTTTGATCCCTGGGTTGGGAAGATCCTCTGGGGAAGGGAATGGCAACCCACTCCAGTATTCTGGCCTGGAGAATCCACATGGACAGAGGAGCCTGGTGGGCTATAGTCCATGGGGCTGCAAAAAGCTGGACACAACAGTGACGAAGCACAGCACTCCCAGAATGCCACGAGTGAGAGTGGCCCCCAGAACCATCTCACTGGTCCCACGCTGACCTAGTTCAGTAGCTGGATCCTTGCATCTTCCTACTTTCTTGGGGACCAGCCCTGGCTGTACTTGGACTAGCTCTGGCTGGGATTAATGTTCTATGGGTCACTCACTTAAAATTGTGGACTATCAATGTAGGCTTTCTGATCTCCTTTTATGCATAGAGAAATATCTAAAATCTACTTTTGAAAAATTAATATCCAATTAATTACAGTTACCCATGTCAAGCCCAAATTTCCCTTAAATTTACTAGTTTGAGTTCAATTCCCAAATCTTATTACTCCACTAACAAGTCTAGCAAATGTTAATAATTAACACTTATTTTTAAAAGAGCTCTTGCAGCTTAAATAACTAATTTCCTTTAACATTTTAAACTCCATTTATACATTTAATGTTTTGATCTTCTTTTGAAGTGGTTTAGTGGTCTGATTAATAAACAAAATTTTTTAAGTCCTGAAATAACTCTAATAAATCTAATCAATTAAACATAGAAATGTTGACTATTAAATCCTCTTAAATGTTTCAGTGTTACAAATTTGCTACCCTTACTCTTATATCCCTTAATTTAAAACAGCAAATATAAATTAATTCTAAGTTATATTTTAAATTGGAGTCATAATGTTGTTCTCTTGTTCTAATAGACCAAATTCTCAAAAACACAACAAATGCTTAAAATACCAGACATGAACAAATTATTTCTAAATCCCTAACACAAAATTTTTAATATATAGGGTTTGTTTATTTCATTATTTCTGTGTTTAATCCTATTTTTTTCTGGGATTAAAATATAATATCCACTAGGAAGAAACTATATCACCCCAAACAATCTGCCACTGCTTTTCTAGCTGATAGAGGTTGTGTGCAGACAGCTATTTTGGCCAAGAGGTGTCCCAACAAGGAGGGACAAACAGGGTCCTCTTTTATGGTTGGTTGCATGCATGCATGCTCAGTTGTGTCTGACTCTTTGCGACCCTGTGGACTGTAGACCACCAAACTCCTCTGTCCATGGGATTTTCCAGGCAAGAATACTGGAGTGGGTTGCCATTTCCTTTTATGGTTGCTAAACAGAGATTCTAAGACTTAGAGGTTATTCACATGGTCCATGTCACTGGATTTAAGTCAAATCATTATCTGATTTCTATTAGACTTCAGTCTCCGCTCAGACTGTGACAGTTTCCATCACTGCTTCATTAGCTCTGCAAGTCTCTGCTTCCCTTAAAATACTGACATGTTACCCCACTGGACTCTCTCTCTCTCAAGGCTTTGCTGCCTCCGCAGTCTGCTGATAACCAGGTGTTCTTGGCATCAGGGGAGAGATGAACCAGTTGAATCAGGGAAGCCCAGCTGTTTGAAATGTCCCACACAATGGGAAATTAAAGAAGTGACCCCCAAAGCAGCTGGAGCAACTGAAGAAAGAGGTAGGTTCGGGAAAGACAGGTGCTGCTCATCACTCAACTATCAACATCATTAGACTTCAGAGATCAGAAAACAAATCACGTATGGGCTCCCAGGGCCCTTCAACATGGCACCCTCTTGTAGCCACCCCACTCCAGTACTCTTGCCTGGAAAATCCCATGGATGGAGGAGCCTGGTAGGCTGCAGTCCATGAGGTCGCTAAGAGACGGACACAACTGAGCAACTTCACTTTCACTCTTCACTTTCATGCACTGGAGAAGGAAATGGCAACCCACTCCAGTGTTCTTGCTTGGAGAATCCCCGGGACGGGGGAGCTTGGTGAGCTGCCATCTATGGGGTCACACAGAGTCGGACACGACTGAAGCGACTTAGCAGCAGCAGCAGCAGCAGAGATCGGAAAATAAATTACGTACCGGCTCCCAGGACCCTTCAACATGGCACCCTCTGTGGCCGCCCATGGACTCACAGGCCTTCAGAGTCTACCTCCTCCGAGGTTCCATGCCACATGCATGAGCCTGCTCCCGCTCCCTAAGGGACTGAGCCAAGAACGGACACTTGACCAAAGGGAAACAAGCAACACACTGGGCTGCCCAACTGGATTCTCTCCTGAATAAAGACACACAGCCCAGGGCGGCCATGCCGATGGCACACCAGGAGTGCAGAGCTTTGTGTAACAGAAATAGTATTAGTTCTGACCAAATTCCATTTTCTCTAGTGAAAGGAGCTGAAAGATCTTCTTGTAGCTTCTTTTGTAGAAAGGTGGCTTTCTCTACGTGCTAGAAAACACAGCTATTGACCATTCCCAGCTTCACGTTAGAGCTTCAGTCATCTGGACAGAGACTCACTTCCTTTCTCAATCAGTACCAGTTTTCCAAAGCCAAAATTACAGAGCACAGATAGCTGACATGCATCAACTACAGATGGAAGGCGGGACTAGGTCAGTCTAACCTGGTGCTCTGGCTTTACCTGTGTGAGGTGGGGAAGGGGGCTTTCAACAAGGACCACTGGGAAGGGAATACCTTACATGGCGACCGTATGGAGATGACTAGGCTAAACATTCGGAGAAGGCAATGGCACCTCACTCCAGTACTCTTGCCTGGAAAATCCCATGGATGGAGGAGCCTGGTAGGCTGCAGTCCATGGGGTCGCTAAGAGTTGGACACGACTGAGCGACTTCACTTTCACTTTTCACTTTCATGCATTGGAGAAGGAAATGGCAACCCACTCCAGTGTTCTTGGCTGGAGAATGCCAGGGACAGGGGAGCCTGGTGGGCTGCCGTCTATGGGGTCGCACAGAGTCGGGCATGACTGAAGCGACTTAGCAGCAGCAGGCTAAACATTAACAGAAAGGCATCCCAACCTTACACTTCAGATCACTGCTGAGATGGTCTAACATTAGGCTTTCTCTTAAACAAATTATATTTCTTCTTTATACTGTTTGAATGTCTTTTGTATCAAAAAAGGAGGACATTAAAAAATCTTATTTATATGAAAGTAAAATGGGTCATACTGGTTATTCAATAACCAATGGGTCAAAAAAGAGATCAGAAGAAAAATTAAAGTTACTTGGGACAGATAAAAATACAACATACCAAAACTTATGGAGTACAAAAAAAAAAGCTCTAAGAAGGAAGTTCAAGTGGTAAATGCCTAATTGAGAAATAAGAAGAATTTCAAACACATTCACTTACACTTACAGGAAGTAGAAAAACAAGATCAAGTGAAGCCCAAAGTTAGCAGAAAGAGGAAATAACAAAGATCAGAACAGAAATAAATAGACTAAAAAGACAATAAAGAAGAGATCAATGAAACTAAGACCTAGTTTTTCAAAGATAAACAAAAAGATGATGCAGTTAAAGTGCTGCACTCAATATGCCGACAAATTTGGAAAACTAAGCAGTGACCACAGGACTGGGAAAAGTCAGTTTTCATTCCAATCCCAAAGAAAGGCAATGACAAAGAATGTTCAGACTATAGACAACTGAGCTCATTTCACATGCTAGCAGGGTAATGTTCAAAATCCTTCAAGCTAGGCGTCAACGGTATGTGAACCCAGAACCTCCAGATGTACAAGCTGGGTTTTAAAAAGGCAGAGGAACCAAAGATCAAATTGCCAACATACACTAGATCATAGAGAAAGCAAGGGAATTCCAGAAAAACATCTACTTCTGCTTCATTGACTATGTTAAAGACTTTGGACTTCCCTCATAGCTCAGTCGGTAAAGAATCTGCCTGCAATGCAGGAGACCCAGATTCCTGGGTTGGGAAGATCCCCTGGAGAAGGAAATGGCAACGCACTCCAGTATTCTTGCCTAGAGAATCCCATGGACAGAGGAGCCTGGCAGACTGCAGTCCATGGGGTCACAAGAGCTGGACACAACTTAGCAACTAAACCACAAAGGCTTTGACTGTGTGGAACATAACAAACTGTGGAAAATTCTTCAAGAGATGGAAATACTAGACCACCCTTACCTGTCTCCTGAGAAACCTGTATGCAGGACAAGAAGCAACAGTTAGAACTGGACATGGAACAATGGACTGGTTCCAAATTGGGAAAGGAGTACCTCAAGGCTATATATTGTCACCCTACTTATTTAACTTATATGCAGAGTACATCACGCAAAATGCCAGGCTGGATGAAGCACACGCTGGGATCAAGATTGGTGGGAGAAATAGCAACAATCTCAGATATGCAGATGATACCACTCTAATGGCAGAAAGCAAAGAGGAACTAAAGAGTCTCTTGATGAGGGTGAAAGAGGAGAGTGAAAAAGCTGGCTTAAAACTCAACATTCAAAAAACTGAGATCACGGCATCTTGTCCCATCATTTTATGACAAATAGAAAGGGGAAAAGTGAAGCAGTGACAGATTTTAACTTACTGGGCTCCAAAATCACCACAGATGGTGACTGCAGCCATGAAATTAAAAGACACTTGCTCCTAGGAAGAAAAGGTATGACAAACTAGACAGCATATTTAAAAGCAGAGACGTCACTTTGCCAACAAAGGTCCATATAGTCAAAGCTCTGGTTTTTCCAATAGTCATGAACGAAGTGAGAGCTGGACCATAAAGAAGGCTGAAAACTGAAGAATTGATGTTTTTGAACTGTGGTGTTGGAGAAGGCTCTCCAGAATCCCTTGGACTGCAAGGAGAGCAAGCTAGTCAATCCTAAAGGATATAAACCCTGAATATTCACTGGAAGGACTGGTGCTAAAACTAAAGCTCCAGTTCTTTGGGCACCTGATGTGAAGAGCCGACTCACTGGAAAAGACCCTGAGGTTGGGAAAGATCGAAGGCAAAAGCAGAAGGGGGAGGTGGAGGATGAGATGGTTAGATGGCATCACTGACTCAATGGACTAAGCAAACTCCAAGAGACGGTGAAGGACAGGGAAGCCTGGCATGCTGCAGTCCATGGGGTCCTAGAGTTGGATACAACTTAGAGACTGAACAAGAACATAAACTTGCAGTATTGCAAATGATGAATACACACTCACTCATAATGGGCCTCATCACAAAGTTTAATTGCCAAATTCTGCCATAAACAAATAACTGCATATGTTTCCTCACAGCATTACTGAGCCCTGCTAGTTCAATTGGCTTTGTGGTCGAATGGGAAGATTCCTGTTCACACTGCTGCATACTGAAATACAGATTTAGCTATCCAATATAGGAGTAGAGAAGCACTGTATTTATTTGATATTTTACCTATCATATTATAGCCTATATACATTCTAAATAAAAATGTGACAATGTCCACGTAGTGGGCTGTACAGATGAAAGACCCTCGAAACTATACCTTAACAATGGTGAAAAATTGCGTGTACTTTTCAACAATGTTTATTATGAAGCTTGAGCAAGCTTGAGTTTGAGCAAGCTCTGGGAGATAGTGATGGACCAGAGAAGCCTGCCATGCTATAGTCTACGTGGTGGCAAAGAATCAGACATGACTTAGGGACGGAACAACAACAAGGACAGTTAACTATTCATGAACAAAGCAGCACCGAGGAAATTCTAGGACACACTGGGGGTGCTTCAGCTTCACCCCACCACCAGAGACCAAGACAGGCTGCACTGGAAGGCTAAGAAGAGCAGCTACACGCGGTCAGCCTTGCCCCTCCCCCAGGTCAGCCCACCACCCCATGGGCCCCAAATTCCCCCAGTGAGAAATGAGAGCCAGTGGCACCCCCCACCCCCGGCATGGTGGGTCACTTTGTGGGGGCCCCCACTCTGATCGTGCGTCATGAGGATCACAGGGAAACCTGTGGGGTTTGACTCTGGGAATCCGATTGTGATGGAAAAGGTTCGAGGGGCTCGCAAAAACCAGCACCGCCGGCACCTTCGCAGCCTGAGTTCCTACCCGCAGCCCCCAAGCAGTGATCCCAACCAGCGATGCAGTTTGAGCAGGGAAGTCAGCGGGGCGCAGGTCTGCCTGACTTGGGACCTCAGGCAGCTCTGTAACCAGGTCTGTCTCTCCCCCTCCACCCTGAGTCTCAACCTACCTACTGCTGAGTGTTAGCTCCTGGCCCTGCTGACTAGAGAGCCAGGCGGGAACACTTCGAAGCCGTGAAGCCCAGCATCGCTGAGCAAAGAGGCTAGCAGGCAGAGCTGATCGTTGGCACAGTAAAGCCAGCAGCATGGCTCAGCCCAGGAACTTGGGGTATGGTGGGGGATGGGGGGCTGAGTCAAGACCAACAACAAAGAGCCTTGCCAGACTGGGAAGTGGTTCTCTGCTCCTCCCAGGCAAGAGAGATGGTTCACAGCACAGATTACTGCTGGCCCTGCCCAACCAGAAACCTTCCAGAACACCTGGAAAGCTGTTTGCAGAGAGCTCTCCTGCTCTGCCCAGGAAAGTGAAACTGTTATTCGCTCAGTCCTGTCTGACTCTTTGCAACCTCATGAGCTGTACCCCACCAGGCTCCTCTGTCCATGCAGATTCTCCAGGCAAGAATACTGGAGTGGGTTGCCATTCCCTTCTCCAGGGGACCTTCCCAACCCAGAGATTGAACCCAGGTTCCCTACATTCCAGGCAGATTCTTGACCATCTGAGCCACCGAGAAGTGCAGCTAATTCATACCTCTGCCTACTGCTGAGGGAGCTTTGGGCTCTTCCTGACCAAGAAGCAGGGCCTGAGCACCTGAGAGACAGCCTGCACCAGCATCACTCGAGTAGAGGGCCTCGTTAGAAGCTCCGCTGGTCTACAGACAAGCCAGTGACCCCGTCGGAGCAGTCTGGTGCACAAATCTGCCTGGTTAGCTCCCTAAACCAGCAATCTTCAACCTTTTTGGCACCTGGGACAGGTTTTGTGGAAGACAGTTTTACCATGGACTGGGGGGTTTCAGGATGATTTAAGCACATAACCTTTATTGTCTACTTCATTTCTATTATAACATCAGCTCCACCTGAGATGATCAGGCATTAGACCCTGGAGGTTAGGGTCCCCTTTGAGGTGTTCTGCATCCTGACTCTGCACCCCTACCCCCCGAGCAGAGAAGCTAACCTGTAGCCCTGCCCAGTGCCAAATGCAGCCTCCAGCTCTGCTAACCAGGAAACCTAAACAGAGCTCCCAGGAATCTCTGTAGTTCACCCTGGCAGCCCTGGTTCCAACAGCATTTGGGCGGACAACCCAAGCAGCAGCTCTGCACCTGAAGCAAACGCCAGCTGTCTAGGGAGCTTAGTGAAGAAGTCTGTATGATTTGACTCCCAGAGAGCCTCAATGTCCCTGGAGACTGTTCTGCATGCAGCCTCAACCATGCAGGGAAGGTCATTTATTGCCATACCCAGAGCTGAATCCAGCCTCCAGCCTGTGGACCTAACCAGAGCTCCTGAGAATCTGTGTAGCCCATCTTGCAACTCTAACTACAGCAGCACTGAGTGGAGAATCTGGCCAGTGGCCCAGCCCATCAGGAGAGCTAGGATGCTGGCCCATCAGGCCAGGGAAGCTGCCCGATTTGATCTGCAAACAAGAGCCTTGCCAGCCTTGGGGCCTGTATGGGGCCCTGCCTGGGCAGGGACACTAATTCATAGCTCCACACACGGCTGAATATAGCTGTCAGTCTACCCGCCCAGGGGACCTAATCAGAACACAAGAAGCTATGTGCAGCCCTGGTTTAAGTACCACATGAACAGATTCCCTGTCTGCAGAGAAAAACCAATGGCCCAGTCTGGTCAGGATACTCATTGCACTCAGTGCACAGTCTAGCTTGATTTGGGGCCCAAACAATGAGCAGTACAGTGCCTTGGGCCCTGCTCTGCTGCCTCCCCTCAGCAGGGAAGCCAATTCATAGCCCAGCGGACTACAGAATACAACACCTAGTCCCCACCATCGAGAGAGGCCAGGTAACCCATCCTATAGTCTTTCTGGGCAGGGGACCAAACCAGCAGTCCCATGCAATATTCTCAGCCACTGGTATGCCTCCCTCCCCACGGCCTCAAAGCCTGGGCAGGAGCCTTGTCCAAAACAGACACTGATAGCAAGCCCTACCTGCCCAAGTATCTTACCAGCCAACATGTCCAGAACACTGAGCAAATGAGTAAAAAACTGCCCCTTCCAAAGTGAGCCTGCAATGTTCTAGAAAACAAAACACTCAATTGCATAGATACCAATGTATCAAGGGTCAAAAAAAAAAAAATCAGGTAAATATGAATCACTAAAGGAAACTAATAAAACTCTAGTAACTAACCCCAGAAATGGAGATCTATGAAGAGCTGGATAAAAATTCAGAATAACCCTCTTAAAGAAGTTTAAGGAACTACAGGAACACACAGAAAACTATGTGAAATTAGGAAAACAATGAATGAAAAACAGGAAGTTCAACAAAGAAACAGAAGGTATAAAACAAATAGAAATCCTAGAGCTGAAANAATGGAGATCTATGAAGAGCTGGATAAAAATTCAGAATAACCCTCTTAAAGAAGTTTAAGGAACTACAGGAACACACAGAAAACTATGTGAAATTAGGAAAACAATGAATGAAAAACAGGAAGTTCAACAAAGAAACAGAAGGTATAAAACAAATAGAAATCCTAGAGCTGAAATATATGATGCCTGAATAATTCATCAGTTCGGTTCAGTCGCTCAGTTATGTCCGACTCTTTGCGACCCCATGAATTGCAGCACGCCAGGCCTCCCTGTCCATCACCAACTCCTGGAGTTCACGCAAACTCACGTCCATCGAGTCCGTGATGCCATCTAGCCATCTCATCCTCTGTTGTCCTCTTCTCCTTCTGCCCCCAANAGAGTTGGAAAAAAAATCACAAATATGTGTCGGCCCAGACAGGTGTCTGGTACTAGGCTGATATGCCTTGCCTGGAGACACTTCTAAGAAGCATTTTTCCATTGGTTATTAGTAGTTTGCAAACTTGACACATTATAATTAAAATGTCAAAAGACAAAGACAAAGAATTATGAAAGCAACCATAGAGCAGAAACACATTATATACAAAGTTACTCCCACAGACTACTGGTGGGTTTCTAAACAGAAAAAATTCTTTTATTAATTTATTTTATCTATTTCTTTTTCTTTTTTTAGTTTCAAACCCCTTTGTTGAGGACTGACTTTTAATAGACCACAGTGAGGGAGCTGCTCTGCGAGCTATGAAACCCTGACCCAGAAGCAGGTTGTCTACAAATGTTTTAGCACCAGGT
Organism: Neotragus moschatus; assembly: GCA_006410615.1. Classification (NCBI taxonomy): domain Eukaryota; kingdom Metazoa; phylum Chordata; class Mammalia; order Artiodactyla; family Bovidae; genus Neotragus; species Neotragus moschatus. The sequence goes on from SJYA01002027.1 coordinate 4,997,421, forward strand.
TCCCCAAGAACGTGCAGTGTGTGACGGGCAAGGGGGCGGCCACCTTTCTGGCCGCACCCCATGTCCCAGGAGGAAGGGCTCTCCACACTAGACCCCAGCTCCACCGTGTGGCTGGGTGCACCACACTGCTATCCGAGGGATGCGGGCCTCAACAGAAAAGTTTTAAGGTGAGGAGAAAAATGGGATGATATATTCAAAGTATTGAAAGAAAAAGTGTCAACCAATAATTCTGTACCCAGCACAACTTTCCTTCAAAATGAAGTAGAGATAAAGACTTTGCCTAACAAACAAATGCTTATATATAAGGAAAATCAGCCACTAACCCCACTTTACAAGAAATGCTAAAGGGAGTTATTTGAGTGGAAGTAAAAGGATGCCATTTAACATTATTGAAGCATAATAAGGTAGTGTGAAATTCACTGGTAATGGTGAATATATAGGCAAACTCAGTAATATGGTAATGGTGGTGTGTAATTCATTTACATCTCTAATTTAAACATTAAAAAATGTGAGTAAAAATTATGACTACAATGATCTGTTATGACATACATAAGATAAAAATATGTAGTGTATAACATCAAAACCTAAAATGTAAGGAAAGAAGTAAAAGTGCAAAATTTTAAGAATGCTATTAAAGTTAACTTGGTATCAGTTTAAAATAGGGTGTTAATTCTAAGATAGTTTATATAAGCCTCCTGGTAGCCACAAGGGAAAAACTTGTAGTAATTACACAAAGAAATATGATAAAGAAGGCATGCTGATACCGAAAAATATCAAAACACAAAAAAAGACTGCAGAATAAGAAGGAACAATGGATCTAAAAATCAGCCAGAAAAAATAAAAATCAGCCAGAAAACAATGAACAAAATGGCACACTTAAGTCTTTAAGTATCAATAGTTACTCTAAGCATAAATGGATTGTACTCTCTCATCAAAAGACAAAGAATGGATTAAAAAAAAAACAAGGTCCAATGATACTACTAGATACTACCTATTAGAGACTGACTATAGCTTTAAAAATGGATACAGACTTTCAGAAAAGGATAAAGACATTTAAAGCAAATGGTAACCAAAAACAAAAAAAAAAAGAAAAAAAGAAACCAAGAGTAGCTATATTTATATTAGACAAAATAGAACTTTAAAAGAAAATACAAAGCAGGTCATTATATAATAACAAAGGGGTCAACCCTTCTAAAAGATACAGCAGTTTTAAAATTTCTGCTCCCAGGACTGGAGCACATAAATATGTAAAGCAGAACTAACATGGCAAAAGAAAAAATAAACAATAAATAATAGTTTAATTTTTTGGTAAAACACTCTCAACAATGGATAGATCGTTCAGACAGACAATCAGCAAGTAAACAGCAAATTTGAACACCACTATAACTCAGCAGACCTAACAGACATGTGCAGAACACACTAATCAACAATGGCAGAGCACACATTCTTCTTAAATGCACATGGAACATTCTCTAAGATGATGACTGTGTGTTAGGCCATAAACTAAGCAAATTCAAGAAAACCGAAATCATACCAACTATCTTCTCTGACCACAATGGCACGAAATTAGAAATCAGTGATAGGAGGAAAACTGGAAAAACCACAAACACAGAGAAATTAAACAACACTCTTCTGAAATATCAATGGGTCAAATAATAAGGAAGAATCTGAGAAGTACCTTCAGGTGAATGAAAATGAAAACAAGATATTAAACTTATGGGATACAGAAAAAGCAGTTGTAAGAGGAAAGTTCATAACGATAAACACACACACACACACAACACCTACATAAGCAATAAGAAACACATCAAATAAACAACCTAAATCTATGCCTCAAAGAATTAGAAAAAAGACTAACCCCAATTTAGCCAAAGGAAGGTAGTTATAAAGATCAGAACAGAAATAGAGAACAGGAAAACAACAGAAAGCAGTAACCAAATTAAGTGTTGGTTCTTTGAAAATATAAACAAAATTGACAAAACTTTCACTAAACAAACCAATGAAAAAATAGAGAACCCAAATTTTAAAGTTATAAATGAAAGAGGAGACATTGTAACTAATATCACAGAAATACAAAGGATTATGAGAAATGCTATTAAAAAATGTCAACAAACCATACAATTTAGAAGGAATGGAAAAATTGTTAGAAACATACAATCTATCAAGAATGAATCATAAATAGAAAATCTGAACAGACTAATTACTGGTAGGTAGATTAACTCAGTCGGAGAAGACNAATATCACAGAAATACAAAGGATTATGAGAAATGCTATTAAAAAATGTCAACAAACCATACAATTTAGAAGGAATGGAAAAATTGTTAGAAACATACAATCTATCAAGAATGAATCATAAATAGAAAATCTGAACAGACTAATTACTGGTAGGTAGATTAACTCAGTCGGAGAAGACGATGGCACCCCACTCCAGTACTCTTGCCTGGAAAATCCCATGGATGGAGAAGCCTGGTAGGCTGCAGTCCATGGGGTCACTAAGAGTTGGACACGACTGAGCAACTTCACTCTCACCTTTCATTTTCCTGCATTGGAGAATGAAATGGCAACCCACTCCAGTGTTCTCGCCTGGAGAATCCCAGGGATGGAGGAGCCTGGTGGGCTGCCATCTATGGGGTCACACAGAGTCGGACACGACTGAAGTGACTTAGCAGCAGAGTAACTCAGTAATCAGAAATCTCCCAACAAAGAAAACCCCAGAATCAAACGGCTTCACTGATGTATTTTAACAAACATTTAAAGAAGAATTAAATCCTTCTCAACCTCTTCCAAAAAAAGTGAAAAGGGAACACTCTTACATTCATTTTATAATGACAGTATTACCCTGACACCAAAGCCAGAAAAACACACTACAAGAAAACTAGAAGCCATATCCTTAATGAATATTGATGTAGACATCTCAATAAAACAGTAGCAAACCAAATTCAGTAGTATATTAAAAGGATCACTCACAATGATCAAGTAAGACTGTCCCACAATACAAGGATGGTTCAATACATGCAAGTCAATCAATATGATATATCACATTAATAGAATGAAAGAAAAAAATCAAATGATAAGAGATGCAGAAAAAGCATTGGACAAAATTCAACATCTATTCATGTTAAAAATTCTTAACAAATTAGATACAGAGGGAATATACCTTATGATACTAAAGGGCTTATATAACATGCCACAGCTAATATCATACTCATTGGCGAAAGGCTGAAAATTTTTCCTCTAAGGTTGGAAACAAGACCATGGTGCCCACTCTCACCAATCCTACTCCACACAGCATGGACTCTTAGAACAATCAGAAAAAGGTAAAAGGCATTAACACTTGAAGGGAAGAAGTAAAATGGTCTCTATTTGCAAATATATAAAAAGCTGTGAAAACTTCACCAAAAAAACTGTTAGAGCTAACCAATGAATTCAGAAAAGTTGCAAGATTCAAAATGAACATATAAAAATCAGTCGTTGTTCTATAAACTACTAGTAATTTATCTGAATAGGTAATAAAGAAGATGATCTCATTCACAATAGCATCAAAAACGATACAATACTTAGTAATATATTTAACCGAAGAAGTTTAAGTTCTCTGCACTGAAAACTGCAAGACATTGATAAAAGAAACTGAAGATTCAGGCACAAATGAATGGAAAGATATCCTATATGTTCATGGATTATAACAACTATTATTGTTAAAACTATTCATAACCGAAAGACATGTATAGATTCAATCCAATCCCTATTAAGATCCCAATGGCATTTTTTTTCCCCACAGAAATAGAAGAAACCATTCTAGCATCTATATGGGACCACAAAAGACCCAGAATACCCAAAGCAATCCTGAGGAAGAATAACAGATCTGGGGACATCACATTTCTTGATTTCAAGCTGTATTATAAAGCTACAGTAATCAAAATCGTATGGTACTGGCATAAAAATACATGCATAGAGTAGTGGGGCACACTTGACAGCCGAGAAAGAAATCCTTGCATATATATAGTCAGGCTTCCTTGGTGGCTCAGCGGTAAAGAATCTGCCTGCAGTGCAGGAGATGAGAGTTTGATTCCTGGGTTGGGAAGATTCCCCTGGAGGAGGGCATGGCAACCCACTCCAGTATTCCTGCCTGGAGAATCCCATGGACAGAGGAGGCTGGTGGGCTACAGTCCACGGGGTTGCAAAGAGTCGGAAACCAACTGAAGCAACTAAGCATGCATGCACGCACATATACACAGTCAACTAACAACTGACGAGAGGAATACTGTGTGTGTGTGTGTGTGTGTGTGTGTGTGTGTATGTGTGTATAGATAGATACACTTAAGATATTTTAGAAGTCAGTATATAATTTACAAATGCCATATACAAACATTAAGAAGTACTGGAAAAAAATAGCATTATATAATATTCTCAATAAGTAGCTGTGAAATGAGGGATACCGTTGACTTGCTTTCACCCCAAGGTGGACTGCAGATGTCTATGTGGCTAGGTGAAATTTATTCCTGTTTTAACCACATTTCCCCTACTTATAGGTCACTGGGTCTGAAGCCCATTAGAAAAGGCTGACGTGACCAAGGGCGATCCCGTCTGTGCGACACTGTGGAGATGTGGCGCCATCGCTTGGTAACTATGGTAACTGTGTGCCAGGGTGCTCATCCTTGTGTTTGTCCAGGCAAGGACTCAGTGAACAGGCATCTCCAGGGACGCAGTGAGGTCCAGGAGCAGGAAACCATTCAGGCCCCTTGTGGGCAGAGCAGGATGGTCAAACCCAGCTGTTTCCTTCCTATGCACAGACAGAAAGTGCTCTCTGCTTGATCTAGAGTCCCAGCTGGTCTCCTGGGAACAGGGGCAGCTTGGTGGCACACAGCTTTCAGCAGCAGATGGACAGAGTGCCCTGCAGGCCTGCCCTGGAGGCGGTCCAGGCTCTGCCTCCCATGACTGAGGCCCTTTAGTCCTTCCTTTATTCCTTCCTGCCTCCCTTCAAGGCCCACTGTTTACCGCCCCCCACCCTTGGTCCAGATAGCAGAGAGAGAGAGAGGTCATAGCTAGAGGTCACTCAGTGGGAAAGGGCAGGTTCCTTGCTGAGGGCCTGCAGATCTCCCCGCTGCCACTGGCTGCAGCAGGGGCGACAGTGGGTCCCCCTCCCCTCTCACGTGGCCTGGTGAGAAGTTCTAAAACTCTGAGGCCAGTTGTGCTTGACACATGGGTTTTTTTTTTCCCCCCAGAAGCAGGTGTTTACTGGGTACCTGCTCTGGGCAGACGCTGTGACAGCCCCATTGGTGCATATTAAGTGAGTCCTCACACACTCCCCCTTCCAGACTACCCCTGGCTCCTTTGAGCGGACAAAATCCTGACTCGTGGAACCCTGTATCTGAGTACAAAGAGGGGGACAGAAATTCTTTGAGCATAAAATTCCAGAGGATCCCGGGGCTCATTCTCCCAGCATAAAGCCAAGAATCCAGTGGAAAGTTCCTTAAAGTCTAAACAACGTTTGACCTTCCATCTGGGTGGTTGGAAGGCTGGTGGTGGGAGAGAGAAGTCTAACCCAAAGGTCTGAAGCCCTTTAGCAAGAGATTCTTTTCCTATCTTTCCTGGGGTAAGTGAGAAATACAGTTTCCCTTTGTATGTGTATATGTTTATTTCCCTTATGTTTGTCAGAAAGCTGGCGTAACATATACAGCTTACATGACCAAAAACCTGGCAGAAAATATAGCATAGTGCTCTGTTATGGTGGTAGTAATTTTTTAAAAATCTCTAATTCCCCAAAATATTTTGGGTAATGTGGTTTGATTATTTTCTAATAAAAGTATAATAGAGACTTCCCTGGTAGTCCACTGGTTAAGACTTTGCCTTCCAATGCAGGGTGCATGGGTCTGATCCCTGGTCAGGGAGCTAGAATACCACATGCCTCAGGACCAGAAAACCAAAACACAGAACAGAAACAATATTGTAACAAATTCAATAAAGGCGTTAAAAATGGTCCACATCAAAAAGCTTTTTAAAAATATAATAAAAAATTTTTAAATGAAAATATCAAACTTAAAAACTAAAAACAGAACTACCATGTGACCCAGCAGTTCCACTCCTGGGTATACATTTGAAAAAAAAAAGACACTAATTCAAAAAGATAGGCACCCTCCAAAATTCAAAAAGATATGCACCCCAATGTCCATAGCAGCAAAATTCACAATTGTCAACTTATAAAAACAATGTAAGTGTCCATCAACAGATGAATGGATAAAGAAGATGGATAAAGAAGGGGTTTGGTTTGGCAGTGGACCTGGAAGAAAGGGCTGCTGGTTCTGCCCGTGGCAGGTGGCTCCCAGTAGGTAGGGCCAATCCACTGTAGGCCACATTGTGCCTCTAGTAACTAACTGCAGGGGAAGGGGCAGTCCAGTGCCAAGGCTGGGAGCTGTTCAAGTCGGCAGACACTGTATCCTCTCAGTCAGATGTGGGCCTGGAGATGGACCGAGATGAGCAAGAGAGGCCCGTGCTCCAAGTTCACGGCTGGTCCAGACCATCCCATGGAGTGTGACACGTGCGAGCTGTGGTATAGGAAAGTGGGGTGCCGTGGGTTTTCTCCAGGGGAGCCTCTCCTTCCAGGGCAGGGAAAACAGGAAGACCATAGCAGAAGGCTTCTGGGAGCCAGCAGTCAGGAGTTGGGGGAGGGGTCTCGATCCCACCCATCTAGACTAGATCCTGTTGGGACAGTGCTTAGGGTTTGGCTGAACCTTCAAACACTGGGCTGAAAGACCTACTTTAATTTTCCTTATGTGTTATTCTTTGTTAGCTCCCAATTAGGTATCCTTTGTATTGAAGTGTAGTTGATAACACGATATTATATAAGTCACAGGTGTACAATACAGTGGTTCACAATTTTAAAGGTTATACTTCATTAATATTATTATAAAATATTGGCTGGCCTGTGGTATATAATATATCTTGTAGCCCGTTTGATACTTAACAGTTTGTACCTCTTAACTCCCTACCCCATATGGCCCCTCCCCACTTCCCTCTCCCCGTTGGTAACGACCAGGTCTCTGTATCTGTGAGTCTGCTGCTTTTTTGTTATATAGAGAGCTAGTTTTTTTTTTTTTTTTTTTTTAAGATTCCACAGGTAAGTGACATCGTACAGTGTTTGTCTTCCTCTGTCTGCCTTCTTTCACTTAGCAGAATGCCCTCCAACTCCATCCATGTTGCTGCGAATGGCAAATTTTCATTCTTTTTATGACTGGATATTAGTATTATTAGCATATTAGTATTTCCCAATAGGATCTAGTCTAGATGGGTGGGATCGAGACCCCTCCCCCAACTCCTGACTGCTGGGTCCCAGAAGCCTTCTGCTATAGTCTTCCTGTTTTCCCTGCCCTGGAAGGAGAGGCTCCCCTGGAGAAAACCCACGGCACCCCACTTTCCTATACCACAGCTCGCACGTGTCACACTCCATGGGATGGTCTGGACCAGCCGTGAACTTGGAGCACGGGTCTCTCTTGCTCATCTCGGTCCATCTCCAGGCCCACATCTGACTGAGAGGATACAGTGTCCGCTGACTTGAACAGCTCCCAGCCTTGGCGCTGGACTGCCCCTTCCCCTGCAGTTAGTTACTAGAGGCACAATGTGGCCTACAGTGGATTGGCCCTACCTACTGGGAGCCACCTGCCACGGGCAGAACCAGCAGCCCTTTCTTCCAGGTCCACCGCCAAACCAAACCCCTTTGGAAGCAGAGCCAAGGACAGACCAAACTAAATAAGCCAAGTGAGGCAGGCAGGCCACAGGGGAAAGCTGCTCTAAGGACTGAGAGCAGAAAACACTGCTTAGAATACTTCATTTTCCTTCCTCTCCCTCAAAGATCTGATTCCAAGTCCTACAAAAGCCTATAAGCCCAGTTCACTGTTTTTTAAAACCTGAAAGAAAATTACTCTTCCTTCCAGGCCTGAAAGAGCTCTGATGTCACTCATACATTCTGCAGGAATATCAAACTAGGACGATGCTCTGGGAAATGATATTCTGGGGGTGACTTTCAGCCACCCTGGGCAATGTGCAGAGATAAACTAACCCAGTACAGGCCACGTGGTTGGCTGGAAACAGCAATCTTCTTCAGAGTCTGGACTGGGAACCAGAAACCCTGACCAAGTGTACCGAGCCCAATGGTGTCCCATTCATTCACACCCCTCCCTGCTCCATCTGTGGATCCTCTGCTCCTTGGGTCACTGCAGGCCTGCCCAGAGACCAAGGGGGAGGAGGGACAAGCTAATACGTGCTGAGTAGTTGCTGTGCATCGTGCTTCAGGCCTGGGGCGAGGAGCAGGATACAATCAGTTTTATAACTGACACACCGCTTTGTACTAGGTTTTCAGGTGCACAACGATGCAATACGTGTAATTATATTGTGAGTGATCACCACAATATTATGACTTGTACTCTTGATGGTCTGTCCTGAGCCTGCTACTAAGTACAGTTAAAATACCCTTTTTAGAAGGAATGTGCCCCAGGCAGTGCTAATCAAACATGCAGTGACAACTGGGCAGTCCTGCTGAGAATATCCTGAGCTAGGGGCCATGTAAAGAGGGTGCAAGGGTCCTCAGCACCCGGAAGCTGCTTAGAAATGCAGGATCTCAGGCCCTTCTCCCGACACCTCCTGGATCTGAGTTTCTGGAGGGGGCACCCAGGGAATCTGTGATTTTCAGGGTTGCTGAAGCTGGAGGGGTGCTGGCAGACGGAGTGCCCAGGTCCCAGCTGGGTTCCTTGGAAAAGAACAGGGAGCAAGACAGCCGGTGTGGGTTCCTGAGTCCCCAAGTGTGCTCCCAGTCTCCTCTGCTGTTGGTGATTCTGGGCATGGCAGGTATTGACCTCAATGTCTGGGGCGCGTCTGCAGGGCAGGGGTGCGAGCGGTCCCCCCGCTGGTAGACACGCTGAGAGGGTGCAGTAAGGAAGATATTAGAATGCACTAAGCCCATGGTGTGGCAGCTCCTAAACAACCAACTGATATTCACCATTACACCATTATTATTGGGCTGGCCCAACAAATTTGGGTTTCCATAAAAATATACAAAAGCTCCAGCGAACTTTTTGGCCAACCCAGTATCTCTGGGGAAACTCTTCCCTGCATAGGCGCCTCCCCAAGCGAGAAGCTGACCAACTGGAGGTGGTCTGTGTCCGTCTCTGGCAGCTGGAAGCAGAGGCGCCCGGTCTGTAGGGTGGACAGTGTTACATCATTGCCTGTGTCGTCTGGCCCTTCCAGAGATGCTGGCTGAGCCCACACCTTACTCTCCCACTTCCCCTGGGAGCGGAGGGGCTCTAGGGAAGAGGGGCTTCTATCGGCATGGCCACTGTCCTCACCCGATGTAGGGGTTAGGGGGGTAGGGGGCCATCCACTCGTGCCCTTTGCCCCCTACCCTGCATTCAGTGCTGGTGGCCCGCTTGCCAGCAGACACCATGGCCCCAGGGCTCCTCTGCAGGTGCCTCCTGTCCTGGTCTCCCCTCTGGGTCCTGGTCACTCCCCTCCCTGTTTCTAACCATCAGCCAGGGTTCTCCCCTGCTCAGGCCACCTCCAGGGGGCCTGCCTAGAACAGCCCCAAGTTCCCACCTCTCTCCCCATCTGTCTCCTTTTCTTTGTTCATTCGTTCAACAGTGAGTGTCTGATGTGTGCCGGGCACTGTCAGAGGCAGTAGGGAGCCAGCAGTGGGCACAACAGGGAAAGTCCCTGCGTCCGGGTGCCTGGGTTCTGGTGGGGGAGACAGACAAGCCTCTACTGGATCACTGCACATATGTTATAGGGGACGGCACTATGGGGAAAGGCTGGCAGGGCAGGGGCCCGTGTGTGAGAATGGGAGAGATGCCCTTCAACATCGTGGCCAGGGAAGGGCTCGCTGGTGGGGACATGGAGCAGAGCCCTGATTTGGGGGGGGTGGGGGAGAGGGAACAGTCACGTGGCCAGCTGGGCGGCGGGGGTCCAGGCAGAGGGACAGAGCCGACACAGGGTGTTCTGAAGGGTCAAGAGTGACAGCAGGGTGGCCGGGGCACAGCGGGGAGGAGAGCAGGGGAGGAGAGCAGCGGGGAGGAGGAAGCCGGCTCCACGAGGGAGGGGACAGGCAGCGGTTCCAAGCACAGGAGTCACCTGATCTGGCTTATGCTCTAAAGGGACCTTCTCACTGTCCGGTGGGCAAGGGAGGGCGGAGGTAAGGTGACTGGTCAGGAGGCTGTATGGATGGGGCGGGCAGGGAAAGACTCTCTGAAACCTGAATCATGAGAAGGAACCCACCGTGTGATGATCTTGGAGGAGAGCATCCCAGGTGGGAGGTGCAAAGGTCCTGAGGCAGGAAAGAGTTTGTTGCATCTGAGGAAGAGAAAGCAGGCCGACGTGGAAGGCAGAGAGGGAGTAAGAAGAGAGATAAAGCCTGAGAGGTTTCTGTGTAACTAACAGAGCTTCAGCTCTGCAGGGTGAGAAGAGTGCGAAGAGTCCTGGAGATGGGCAGTGGTGACGGTTGTACAGCGTGGGTGCAGTAACACCAATGGACCATACATTTTAAAAGGATTCAGACAGTCACTGCACCGTTGTGTGTATTGTTATGTGTATTTTGCTACAGTTAAAAATTTTTTAAAGTCTCTGGAGGCCACTTTGTCTCTCATTTGCACCCTCATCAGCACCCACCTCCCTGTCCTTCTGGCAATGATGACCCCAGGATTTAGGGACTGACTGTCGACAATCTCCTCGCTGTGTGAAGACAACAGACAAAATGAACTGGCATGGGTGACATCTGAAAAGCTCTCCAGTGAAGACAATCCCCAAGACTGAACCTGGCTGCTCTTTCAAAAGGTAACAATTCTGCTTGCCAGGATTTCTTGCCTTTTAAACGTCTTGCCAGGATTTCTTGCCTTTTAAATGTTACTTCCTGGTAGCTCAGCTGGTAAGGAATCTGCCTGCAATGCAGGAGACCTAGGTTTGATCCCCAGGTTGGGAAGATCCCCTGGAGGAAGGCATGGCAACCCATTACAGTATTCTTGCCTGGAGAATTCAATGGACAGAGAAGCCTGGCAGGCTACTATGGGGTCACAAAGAGTCGGACACAACTGAGCAACTTTCACTCACTCACTCAAGTGTTACTTAAATCTTGGTGGCTCAGGGGTAAAGAACCTGCTTGCCAATGCAGGAGACGTAAGAGATGCAGGTTCAATCCCTGGGTTGGGAGGATCCCCTGGAAAAGGGGCATGGCAACCCACTCCAGTATCCTTGCCTGGAGAATCCTGTGGACAGAGGAGCCTGGTGGGCTACAGTCCATGGGGTAGCACACAGTCAGACACAACTGAAGTGACTTAGCATACACAAAACCTTCTGTTTAAGCCAGTTCCCTCCTCTGCCTTCTGAGAATGCAAAGAACAGCCAGTGACCATCTATGGAAGAAGTCCTCCAAAGAACTTAGACATCACTGTTAAATTCCCTTGCCTCTCCAAAGACATGGAGTGATCTGCTTTCCACATCGTCCAGCCTAAAACTGCAGCCACATTCTCTTGGTGAAACTGACCTTTGAGTCCTCAGCTGTGCCTCTATGTGTCTGGATGGACCCCAAATTGCTTCTTAAGGTGTGGACCAGCCCATGGCACTCCCATGGTAGACCTCTAAGGGAGGTGGTAGGCTACTATTCAGGCCTGCGTCCTTTGCAGGCTCCTCAGAGCATCTCAAGAAGATGTCAACATACAACCCAGCTCAGGTGAGTCACAGGACAAACGACTCCATCCTTTACCAGCTACATGGGAACAGGTGTACTCCAGGGACTAGGCCGGGAATAAACAAGCCAAATTCACTATCACTTACAATCTACCAAAAACTTGGCTGCGAGAAACAACTTTGGGAAGACTGAAGGTGTGTCCCTCCCTTTGGGGTTAAGTCCCCAGGAGTTGCAGGTGGGGACCATCTGGTTTTGCCCAGCCTCACTCTGCGGGGTGTTTTTGTTGCACTACACTGACTGGCACCCTGCCCGCCCTGCAGGTGCCCTGTAAGGAAGCCTTGGGAGGCCTCTGTGCGGTTATTCTAGACACACAGTTGAAGGCAGGCTACTGATACCTGGATGGACGTGAGAAGGTGTGGGTAATGCTGCTCCCAGGACTCAGAGTCAGCAGTCTGAAGTGCAATCTATTTCTGCCTTGTGGATTGTAAATTGCATCACTGATGATGTTCCATTCTGGTTTTGCTGCTGGGGAACTCAATATCAAATTGGGGTCCTATTTCTGGAAGAATACTGTGCAACAGAACTTTCTGCAATGATGGCAGTGTTCTGTATGTGTGCGGCCCAGCATGGTAGCCACCAGCCCCAAGTACTGAGTACTTGAAATGAGTGAGACTGTGGAACTGAATTTTTTTATTTTAATTAACTTCAGTGTTAAATTTAAATGGCCATGTGTGGCTAGTGGCTACAGATTCCACGGCAGAGTTCTCAAATAGGGAATGACATGAATCTTGGATCTCACAGATGTTTTACCTTACTTTCCTAACATTATCCAAATTTCTCCACTTCAAGTTTCTTTGGTATTTAATTATTATTATTTAATTATCTTTATTAACCTTCTGGTGTGGCCTATATCTTTGTCAATCAACCTCAGTCTTTTCAAAAAAATGGGATCTCCTTATAAAGACAAAAAAACGCAGATAACATGGCCATATTCCCCCCCTTTTTGCTCACATATGACCCCACTCCTTTGTGCAATCTGGAGTAATCAATATGTTCATTTAAGGGGAGGGAGTCCCAAGAGTGGGGAAAGAGAAGCCACCTCTCCTGTTTCTACGCTTTGTTTCTTTATCTGGGTGTTGCTCAGGCAAAGGTGTAATTTGTGAAAATTCACTGAGCATGTATTTATGATTTGCACTTTTCCTTGTATATATCATTTATATGATTCTTCAAAAAAAAGTAAGGAAAATGTAGAAAGAGAACCTACTATGTTCAAAGTACCATGTTGGTTNTTTGAGCAAGCTCTGGGAGTTGGTGATGGACAGGGAAGCCTGGCGTGCTGCAGTCCATGGGGTGGCAAAAAGACACAACTGAGCAACTGAACTGAACTGACTGAAGGAGGCAAAAGACAAAGTCAGAAAACTATCTGGAAAGAAATCAAAGATATACCATATCCTTGGATTGGAAGAATCAATACTGTAAAGATGACTATAATATCCAAAGCAATCTACAGATTCAGTGCAATCCTTATCAAATTACCAGTGGTGTTTTTCACAGAATTAGGACAAAAAAATTTCACAATTTGTACAAAAACACAAACGACTGAATAATCAAAGCAATCTTGACAAAAAAAAAACAGAGCTAGAGGAATCAGGCTCCCTGAATTCAGACTATACTACAAAGCTACAGTAATGAAGACAGTTTGGTCCTGGCACAAAAACAGAAATACAGATCCATGGAACAGGGCAGAAAGTCCAGAGATAAACCCACACGCCTATGGCCACCTAATCTGTGACAAAGAAGGCAAGAATATACAGTGGAGAAAAGACAGTCTCTTCAACAAGTGGCGCTGGGAAAACTAGGCAGCTACATGTAAAGGAATGAAATTAGAACACTTCCTAACACTGTGCAGAAAAATAAACACAAAATGGGTTAAAGACCTAAATGTAAGACCTAAATATAAAACCCGCAGAGGAAAACAGAGACACTCTTTGACAGGAACTGCAGCAAGATCTTCTGGGATTCACTTCCTAGATGGACCTAGAAATTGTCACACAGAGGGAAGGCAGAAAGAGAAAGTCAAATATCATACAATATTACTTATACGTGGAATCTAGAAAAACGGTATAGGTGAACTTATCTGCAAACCAGAAACAGAGTCAGAAATGCAGAAAACAAACCTACAGGTTACCAGGGTGAGGGAGGGGGTGGAATGGATTGGGAGACTGGGACTGACATATATACACTACCATATATAAAACAGATAACTAATGAGAGCCTCCTGTATAGGACAGGGAACTCTACACTCTGCGTGTTTGCTAAGTTGCTTTGGTCGTGTCCGACTCTTTGCAACCCCATGGACTGTAGCCCACCAGGTTCCTCAGTCCATGGGATTTTCCAGGCAAGAATATGAGAGTGGGTTACCATGCCCTACTCCGCTGGATATTCCCGACCCAGGGGTTGAACCCACGTCTCTTTTGTCTCCTGCATTGGCAGGCACGTTCTTTACCACTAGTGCCACCTGGGAAGCCCACTCAATTCTCTGTGGTGACCTAAGTGAAAGGGAAATCCAAAAGCAAGGTGGATATATGTAGATGAATAACTGATTCACTTTGCGTTCAGCAGAAACTAATGCAACAGTGTAAAGAAACTATAAAAAGATAAAAGAGTGCATCTTACAAAAAATAGTTCCAAATTCTTAAAAGAGGTTGAGTAGCTCCCAGAAACAAACCTCTCAGCTTTTCTCCTTCAGAGGAATTAAACACTGAAGGAGGTCTCTGAAATATGGATTATCAAGTCAATGGGGCAGGATGAAGAAATGAAATGCAACCTATATTTTAAGAAAGCAACTAGAAACTACCCAACCAAGATCGTCTTCAATGTATAACTGCACTCAAGTGAACAAAAGCATGTGTGTTGAAAACAAAACTTGGGAACCACACTGCTAAGGAGAATGTGAAAAAAGCAAGGTGCTCTCTCCACTGGGTCCCTCCTCCCACAACCAAAACATCTTAATTTGCTAAAGACTGAAGCATATAAATTTTTACTTTTAAAAGGAACTTAAAAGAGTTGGACTGACTTCCCTGGTGGCTCAGATAGTAAAGAATCTGCCTGCAATGTGGGAGACCTGGGTTCGATCTCTGGGTTGGAGAAGGGAATGGCAACCCACTTTATTATTCTTGTCTGGAGAATTCCATGTACAGAGGAGCCTGATGGGCTATAGTCCATTGAAGTCACAAAGGAGTGACTAACACACACACACACACACACACACACACACACACACACACACAGGTGGGTAGGTGTATCAAGCTAGAGCAGAGAGCTTCTTTCTACAGTGATGCAGTAACAGTAACCTATTCAAACAGCCATAATCAAGAACTGTGAGAGGGGACCATTATTCATTTCTGCCAACATTAATTTAACTCTTTGACATATTGCCACTTTGGACAAAAGCCCAAATTCCTGAAACCCCTATGATACAAATCTTTTTCTCTTACTCTTTTCATACTTGGATGCTCTAAATTCAAAAGCCTGTACCCATACGGATTGTATAGCTATTTAAATCTGTGACTTTTCCTTGAAATATTCTTTCAATAGTTCCTTCGAGTGGGTTTCAGGCCAAGCTTTCTTACATTCATTCTTTCATTTATATTATTACAGGGATTGAGGGGGGAAAAAAGTATTCTAAATAACACAAAGAGGAAAAATTCCCTCAGAAACAATCACATTCATTTTGGACTTTTAGCATAAGCAAAGTCCTTTCATTAATTTTTACTTATGCAAATGCATTATGTTTTGCATAAAGAATTGGCAGTCTTCAAATACAGAAGAAAACTTTTCTCACATTTCAAAAGAGATTATATAACTGATACAGAAATACAAAAGCTCATAAAAGACTAGAATAAGCAACTATATGCCAATAAAATGGACAACCTAGAGTAAATGGACAAATTCTTAGCAAACTTCCCGAAACTGAACAGGAAAAAATTAAAAATATAAACACATCAACAAGTACTGAAATTGAAACTGGATTAAAAAACTCCCAGTGAATAAAGTCCAGGACCAGATGGTTTCACAGGCAGATTCTATCAAACATTTAGAGAAGAGTTAACACCCATCCTATTCTGAAAAATTGCAGAGGAAGGAACACTCCCAAACTTATTCTGTGAGGCCACCATCACCCTGATACCAAAACCAGACATAGATACCACGAAAAAGAAAATTATAGGCCAATATTACCGATGAACATGGACACAAAAATCCTCAACAAGATAACTAGTAAAATGAATCCAACAATATATTAAAAGGGTAACAAACCATGAAAAACTGGGATTTATCCCAGGGATGCAAGGAGTTTTCAATATTCACAAATCAGTATGATACACCACATTAAAGAATAAAAACATACGATCATCTCAACAGATGCAGAAAAAGCTCCTGACAAAATTCAACACCCATTTATGTTAAAACCTCTCCAGAAAGTAGCCATAGAGGAAAACTATGTCAACGTAATAAAGACAAAAATTGTGTGTGTGACAAACCCATAGCCAACATCATACTCAAACATGAAAACCTGAAAGTATTTCCTCTAAGTTCAGAAACAAGACGAGGATGTCCACTCTCACCACTTTTATTCAACGTAGTTTTGGCAGTCAGAGAAGAAAAAGAAATAAAAGGAATCCAAATTGGAAAAAAAGAAGTAAAACTGTCACTGTTTGCAGATGACATGATACTACACACAAAAAAGCCTAAAAGTCCTACCAGAAAACTACTGGAGCTGATAAATGAATTTGGTAGAGTTGTAGGATGCAAAATTAATACACAGAAATCTCTTGCATTCCTATACACCAACAATAAAAGATCAGGAAGAGAAATTAAGGGAACAGTCCCGATTTACCGTTGCATCAAAAAGAGTAAAAGACCCAGGAATAAACCTACTTGCAGAGGCAAAAGACCTGTACTCCAGAACCTGTAAGATGCTGATGAAAGAAATGGAAGATGATACAGACAGACAGAAAGCTATACCGTGTTCTTACACTGGAAGAATCAATATTGTCAAAATCACTATACTGCCCAGGGTAGTCTACAGATTCAATGCAAACAAATTACCAAAGGGAGTTTTTTGCAGCTCTAGAATAATAAAATCTTAAAATTTGTATGGAAACACAAAAGACTCAAGGAGCCAAAGTAATCTTGAGAAAGAAAACCAGAGCTGGAGGAATCAGGTTCCCTGACTTCAGACTATACTACCAAGCTACGGACATTGTGGTACCGGTGCAAAGACAGAATTAAACACCCTGCACCTTTGGTCAATTAATCTGTAACAAAGAAGTCAAGAACAGTGGAGAAAAGACAGTCTTCAATAAGTGGTGCTGGGAGAACAGACAGTCACATGTAAAAGGATAAAAGTAGAACACTAGCACCACACACACACAAAGTCTCAAAATGGATTAAAGACCTAAATGTAAGACCAGAGCCTATAAAACCGTTAGAGAAAAACATAGGCAGAATACTCTTTGACATAAATCGCAGCAGGATCTTCTTCTATCCATAGCCTACAGAAATGAAAATAAAAAATAAACAAAGGGACCTAATTAAACGCTTTTGCACAGCAAAGGAAACCATAAATGAAAAGACAACCCAAAGAATGGGAGAAACTATTTGCAAATGGTGCAACCAACAAAAGACTAATCTCTAAAATATACAAACAGCACATGTAGTTCAATATCAAAAACACAAACAACCCAATCAAAAAATACACACAAGATCTAAATAGACATTTCTCCAAAGACGACATCACCCAGTTCAGTTGCTTAGTCGTGTCCGACTCTTTGCGACCCTATCAATCGCAGCATGCCAGGCCTCTCTGTCCATCACCAACTCCCGGAGTTCACCCAAACTCATGTCCATTGAGTCGGTGATGCCATCCAGCCATCTCATCCTCTGTCGTCCCCTTTTCCTCCTGCCCCCAATCCCTCCCAGCATCAGAGTCTTTTCCAATGAGTCAACTCTTTGCATGAGGTGGCCAAAGTATTGGAGTTTCAGCTTTAGCATCAGTCCTTCCAATGAACACCCAGGATTGATCTCCTTTAGAATGGACTGGTTGGATCTCCTTGCAGTCCAAGGGACTCTCAAGAGTCTTCTCCAAAACCACAGTTCAAAAGCATCAATTCTTTGGCACAGAGATAGCCAAAAAAAAAAAAACCCCAAACCAAAAACCCATGAAAAGATGTTTAACACCACTAATTATTAGAGAAATGCAAATAAAAACTACAATGAAGTATCACTTCGCATTAGCTAGAATGGCCAGTGTCAAAAAATCTACAAACAATAAATGCTGGAGAGGGTGTGGAGAGAAAGGAACTCTCCTACACTCTTGGTAGGAATGTAAATTGGTACAACCACTATGGAGAACTGCATTGCCGCTGCTGCTGCTGCTAAGTCACTTCAGTCATGTCCGACTCTTTGTGACCCCATAGACGGCAGCCCACCAGGCTCCCCTGTCCCTGGGATTCTCCAGGCAAGAACACTGGAGTGGGTTGCCATTTCCTTCTCCAGTGCATGACAGTGAAAAGTTAAAGGGAAGTCGCTCAGTCGTGTCCGACTCTTCGCGACCCCATAGACTGCAGCCTACCAGGCTCCTCCATCCATGGGATTTTCCAGGCAAGGAGAACCACATTGAGGTTCCTTAAAAAACAAACAGAAATACCATGTGATCCAGCAATCCTATTCCTAAGCATATGTCTGGAGAAAACCATAATTCTAAAAGAATACATATACCGCAGTGTTCACTGCCGCACTCCTTACAATAGCCTAGACATGGATGCAACCTAAGTGTCCACTGAAAATAAATGAAGAAGATATGGCACATATATACAATGGAAACACTCAGCCATAAAAAGATGAAAATATCGCCACTTGCAGCAATATGGATGGACCTAGAGATTAACATTCTAAGTGAAGTCAGTCAGACAAAGACAAATATGTCACTTATATGTGGAATCTAAAAAATTATAGAAATAAACTTCTTTGCAAAATAGAAGCAGATGTACAGACTTCAAACACAAACATGATTGTCAAAGGGGGAAAGGTGGAGGGCAGAGGATAAACTAGAAGGCTGGGATTAACAGACACATAAACTATATATAAAATAGACAATCAACAAGGAACTCCACTTAATACTCCATAATAACCTTATGAAAAAACCTGAAAAAGAATAGATATATGTATAACTGAGACACTCTGCTGTATACCTGAAATGAACCCAACACTGTAAATCAAATATACTCCAATATAAAATAAAATTAAAACAAACAGCGTTTAGTTCAGTGAATAACAAAGCAATATTACATTTTACTTGCATAATTCAAAATCTGAAAATTACCTATTTCCTTTAAATCATAAATATTTCAAGGTGACTTTTTTTGAAGTCACC
This sequence comes from Neotragus moschatus, assembly GCA_006410615.1. Taxonomy (NCBI): domain Eukaryota; kingdom Metazoa; phylum Chordata; class Mammalia; order Artiodactyla; family Bovidae; genus Neotragus; species Neotragus moschatus. The sequence goes on from SJYA01002027.1 coordinate 5,016,518, forward strand.
TATAGTTTGAACCAGGTATCTGACATGTGCCAAATTCTCACTTCATTTTGCAATATGTGCATTATACCTCTGATGTTTAACGCTAAAACCAACAGAAACTATGAAACTTTATCTGTGATTCAAGTAAATACAATCAGTCAGCATCTTTCAAGATGTTGCCTAACTTGCTATCAGCTTTCTCCTCTCAGGTAGCTGTTTGTGAAAACCAAGATGCCAAAGGCAGAGGCATTTCAGAAAGACAAAATTGTATATGCCTGGAACTGATTTACCTGTTATTAGTAATTCTAGAAAGCATGAAATTCTTGAAAGCATGTATCAGGTAGGGCATATACAGGACATTCTTAAATCTATATGCTCAATTTTGAATGCAAGAGTGGAACTTAATGACTTCTAAAGAGTTGGGATGATTGCTGGAAGGATGGGAGGAGAAAGGGGTCCAGTAATTGAACCAAGACATTAGCCACAGAAGCAACAGAAGAGCCTACAGCATCCATTTCCTTCTACCTATTTACTCCCCTCTTCCCATGCTTAATGAAACCAGAAGCCCCAAAGACATCCCAGTGCTCCTTAAAGCACCTAGAAGGCATTTCCCAGTAATCACTGAATTTTAACAATGTAATGCCCAGGAGCAGAAGGGTGACGGGTAGAAAGTAGGGGAGGCACCAGAGCAAAGAAGAAAACATATCTTCTCTACTGAATGTCAACATATTTTACAACTGTCACGCATGGCTTTTCCTGAAGTTGCTTTGTGGAAATGAAGAATTCATTGGTAAAAACCGCCTACTTGTGAGGGAGTAGACTAAACAATCTTTAATAGCAAAATTCCCTGGGATATCAGCTCATTCAAGATCCCCTGGAACCACAAGCATTTAGTGGATGGATGCTTGTCACAGGTAGTGGCACTAGAGGGATCAGCTATTGTTGGCCTGGGTCACATGACCTTGGCCGCAAAGTGAAAACCATTTAATTAGAGGACAACTTGACTTGCTCTTCAAGCCAAAAAGAGAGTCACTGATCCCTCCTTTTTCTTAACTCCTTGTTTTGTAACAGGTACTTGCTAGGGTTTCAGGAAAAGCCATTTCACTTGTTTCTCTGTTATCATCAAAGGGAGACAGCCACAGGCAGACAGACGGACATTCCCCAGGTACCTGCAGAAGGATCTTGTTGCCGTCATGGTCCTCCGTCTGCCAGCGCCCCTCACTGATGGGGCTGCAAGGGTTGGGCAAGAGCGGCACCAGCTCGCCGATGTCCCTGACCCGGAACTCCAGCACGGAGGAGTCGGTGGGGACCGGGGTCTGGTCACAGGGCAGTCTCTTGAGGGAAAACTGGATGTCCACGTCCAGATTGGAGAAAATGGGGAAGATACAGAAGTCCGCTTTCTTCTGAGTGGGGCTCCGCCTGAGGATCAGCTCGTAGAACTTGAGGATGTCGGCGTAGTTGTCATGGCGACAGTAGATGGTGAAGCGCACGATCTCCTTGCCGTAGTGCACTGGCCGGATGGCCCAGAGCGGCGTCCCCGGGGCCAGGGTGAAGAAGTCCTGGCTGCAGGGCAGGTAGGGCAGGAACTTGCCGGGCACGCGCTCCGTGTGGTGGTGGCGCCAGGGCGGCCGCTGCAGCGTGCGGTGCAGCTGCAGGATGGGCTCCTCGCCGTATTCCTCCTGCAGGAAGAGCACCACCGCCAGCGCCGGCTGTGTCGCCTTGGGGACCCTCCTCCGTCGGCGGCACGCCCCCCTTTCCGAGACCCTGAACAGCGGGAGGTCCGGGTGGATCCACGCCAAGACCTTGTCGATGGCCTCCTGCAGGGGGCGGGATTCCCCTGGGTCCGCGATGATGTGGATGCTGACTAGGAAAGGGTCCTGCGCCTCCTCAGTGGAGTACTCACCTAGCAGCACACAAAAAGAAACCCCAAGGAACACAGGGTGACTACTTCATGAAGGTGGCCCGCGAGGACATGCAAGGTCTTGGCAGAAACAGAAGCTCCATTTGAACTGACTCCTTGATCTTAGGAAATTCTGAACCCAAGTTCACGTGCAAATAGGAGTGTTGGGGCACCCAGCTGCCTGCCAATGCAGGAGACATAAGAGACAGGTTTCATCCCTGGGTCGGGAAGATCCCTGGAGGAGGGAATGGCAATCCACTCCAGTATTCTTGCCTGGAGACTCCCATGGACAGAGGAGCCTGGTGGGCTACGGTCCATACAGTGGCAAAGAGTTGGACACACGACTGAAGGGACATAGCTGGGCATACACAACAACAGCCCCAACCTCAAAAACTATTACCCTGGTTCCCAAGCTGTGTGGTATTAGGATGACCTTGGTGTGGTACTGCAGCAGGTTGAATGTTTCTTCCACTGAACAGTACAGTCAAGTCTCCATGTGTTTGGAAAGGACACCAGGGCCCTTAGGGAAGAGCTGTACATTAAGCATTAGGTGTACAACATTTGCTTCCCAGGGGGTGCTAGCAGTAAAGAACCTGCCTGCCAATGCAGGAGACATAAGAGACATGGGTTCGATCCCTGGGTTGGGAAGATCCATTTAGAATTTCCCAGAGTTACTGTAGTGCCTTCCCCAACAAAGGTTCCCTACACTGCTGCACTCTTTTGGTTTGCTTATTTCGTTGGCTTACTCGTCACTTTGTTCATTCATTTAACATTTATGGAACCCTTTCTTCACCAGGTACTTCCTCTAATGGACACATCAAGCCCTGGCTGGTGAGGCATCCTGCTAACTGTCGCGCTGGTGGGGTGGCCAGGAGGTGATCGTCTTGCTGCTGGAGACAGAGGGAAGAACAATCCAGGGGGAGGGGTGAAACTCATGTTTTGTCAGAGCTTCCTAGGCCTGTGGTTTGGGGTGGGGTGAGGCATAGCTGGACCATCACTGCCTGTGTCTTGCTGCCTTTTGGACCCCTCCTTGGGCCACATCCACCCAGAAGCCAGCACATCCCGAGTGGGTCAGTTCCCCTCCCCATGTCCTCTGGCAGAACATCAGATTCCAAGTGTGAAGTTGACGATTTACCTTGGCAACCTTCTCCCATGGGTGAAAAGTTTGCTGGCCACACTACTTAAGGAATGTTCCACATATTTTACCAGATAACCTGATAAAAACCTTATTCATAATGGCTCTCTTTTCATTTAAGTTGTATGACGATCCAAGGGAAATCAAGGAAAATTTAAGTCTACTGTGACTTGGAGGGCAAGATTCATCTAGCATCTAGACCTGTCTCCACATACAGGCCTCACAGTGTCCACTAGGGTGTTAGGCACAGGGCCATCATGCCATCGGTAACGTTTGAGAAGAATGATGTCCTTGTAGGAACCATCGTTTCAATTGGTTCACATGATGAAAGGTGATTTTTTGGTAGTTAAGACATTTCAAGTGGGTTGACAGATACATTTCATCACAGGCACCTGTGATAACATGATCTTAATTTTGCTGGAGCAAAACCTGTCTGAATTTTCATTGGAACCCTGACTCTTAAATCTCTCACTTGGGAACATTTGTGTGTGTGAGCTCAGTCGTGTCCAACTCTTTGTGAGCTCAGTCATGTCCAGCTCTTTGTGACCCCATGGGCTGTAACCTGCCAGGCTACTCTGTCCATGGAGTTTTCCAGGCAAGAATGATGGAATGAGTTGCCATTTCCTTCTTCAGGGGATGTTCCCAGCCCAGGGATTCAACCTGCTTCTCCTGCATTGGCAGGTGGATTCTTTACCACTGCACCACTTGAGAAACCCATTTCGGGAACATTTAGCTCAGTCTGTTGCTGCCTCTTTGTCCTTCACTCATTCATTCATGTGTTTCTTGAGCAATCACTATGTACCAGGCACTGGGAGACAAGGAAGCTGGCACCATGACTACGACACAGTCCATTAATATAGACTCTGGCATGACTAGTGCCCCCTTAGAGTATATGAACTGCACAGCCACAGGCAGCAGCCATAAAGAACCATGAGGCACAAATAAGAACCTCATAACTTAGCCGGGAAACACAGACATAAAAGATTAAAATTCCATCTAACATAAATCTACAGGAGCATCTTTGACACGGGAGGATTCTAAAGTCACAATGACATAAACATTTACTACAGACGATCTACCACTGAAAGTCCCTTGAATTTCCAAGATGGAACTGGAAGGTCCTGACTTGCAACAAGACCACACAGCCAGAGAGATGTTCCTTTGGTTGACTAGTAAATGAAATAAAGGCTTGCGGCATGGCTGTCGTGAGTCTTGTATCATTTAAACACTAGACCCCTGCTGAGTAGGCTGTGTCTTTCATCTACAAGAGGCTTCTGGAACTAATGGAATGATGACTAATGTAACAGCAAAGCGAAGTCTCGGTACTCCCACGATCATGGAGTTGAACGGTGGGTGGAATTATTTAAGCTCTCTCTCTCTCCCTGTGGTTGAACATGTATTCCCAAACTGATATGAGTTAAGTATGAGCATGATGCAATTTCAATTTACTATCATACCACAAAGGAAGGAGCAATTTTTTCTCCACAGGGCCTCTGAGGCGGCTTTCTGGAAGAGGCTCGAGGTGAATGGGGTTTTGATGGGTCAACATCTCACAGTAACCCCAAATGTGGGGGAGATCACTGCAGGAAGAGGGAAGACTGTTTATGAAGGCACAGATCAGTATGAAAAACAAGCACATTTGGAAGTGGGTGGTGAGTAACTCTGAAACACGGCAACAGATGCAGAAGGAAAAATGGATTGGAGCCAAGCTGTACAGGGCTTCAGCTCAATTTGGGAGTGATAAAGGGGCAGTGGAAAGTTTTAATAAAGGGATGTTGGAATCAAGTCAAGGGAGGTTGGCTGTAGGCAAAGTAAGAAGTTAGAAAATGAGTGAGGAGTCTAGTAAGAGATAACAAAGATGTGGGAAATCACATTATTGGCCCTGGTTCTTTATTCTCTCTTGTCACCTTTCTCTCTGCCATGTGGCTTTATACTTCCTTCCACTAAATGGTTGAAGTGCATTCCCCTACCCTTTGACATTGAATGAGACCATATGGCTAGCTTTGGCCAATTGAAACACACAACAGTGGCATGTGTTTTGGCTTGCCTTCCTGTGCTTCTGACATTTCCATGAGAAGAACACGCTTGGGCCAGCCCACTGGAACCAGAAGGGAGGATGAGAGCCACGTGAAGTAGACCCAGCCTAGCTGAGCCTGGCCTCCATCAGCCAGGACCGGATACCCAAAGACATTTGGTAAGAGCCACCCAACTGAGCTTGGTCTGCATCAGCTGATCCAAGCCACTGTTTGGGGATTGTCGTTACACAGCGATACTTACAGCTGCAGGCAGAGTCAGTGGGTATACAGAAGAGGCATATCTTAGGTTATTTAGGAAGCACAGGGAGTCCAGGGCCTGGGGATGGGGGCAGGAAAAGCAGGAGAGGAGTTGACCTTGATGTTTCTGGCATAAGCAACTTGTCTGATATTGATGTTTGACTGAGATAGAAAACAGAGGAAGAATGGCAGGTTTGTGGGGAAAGATGAGCTCTCCTTTGGCCAGGCTGGATTGAGATGCCCCAGTGACTTCCAAGAGGGATGTGTTGTTGGCAGTGGACCTGCATGTTGCTGAGGTGATGGGCTGAACTCAAAGATGGACCAGTTACCTTTAGGCCACATTCACTTTCATGCAGTTACCTCTTAAGTGTGTGCCCATATTGAAAGAGTTGGACATGATTTAGTGACCAAACACCAACATATTGGTTTGAACTAGTGAAAATTCACCTGGATGGCTTTAAAAACAATCAGAATTCATGGGTGATTCTGGTCTTTTCTGTGCATGCTCCTTCTGCTCACCTGGCTACTTTCTGTTTCACTGAACATGAGTACCACTATCAACAGAAGAGCAGTTGATGCAAAAGTAGTGAAAACAGAGACCAATGACATTTCCCACCGGTCAGGAGCTTCAGTGGTGGCAGGAGCAGACAACCAGTCACCGGCAACGCCTATTTCACTTTTCCACGGTGTCCTCATCACCCGCCAGTGGAGATACATGATTCACTAAACAGTAATGGATACTCACTATAAATGAAAAAGAAGGGCTTTAAATAATTTGGGGATGAAGACACTCACTTGAGAAGATTACTAATGGTTTCTATGAGGGAAAGAAAGACACAGGGGGTAGGAAGAGTGTTTGGGAAAAGAAGTCGTCAGAGCATCAGACCATCCCAGTAAGGTCCTGACCCCATCACACTCAGGGTGTGCACGCGGCCACGGATGTGGGGTGAAGTTGCTGGCTAACACACAAATGACATTCAGTGTTGGCTGGCACCCTCTCAACATTCCAAATGTATGAACTCATGGAATCCTCATAAACAACCCCCAAAGGAGGAGGTGCAACTCTCGTCCTCATTTTATTATTATTTAAAATTTTTATTTACTTTTATGGGAGGCTAATTACAATATTGTGATGGTTTTGCCATACATCGATATGAATCAGCCATGGGTCTACATGTGCTCCCTATCCTGAATCCCCCTCCCACCTCCTTCCCCATCCCACCCCTCTGGGTTGTCCCAGAGCACCAGCTTTGAGCACCCGGCTTCATGCACTGAACCTGCATTGGTCATCGGTTTTACATACCGTAATATACATGTTTCAATGCTATTCTCTCATCTCATCCCAGCCTCACCTTCTCCCACATAGTCCAAAAGTCTGTTCTTTACATCTGTGTCTTTTTTGCTGTCTTGCATATAGGGTCGTTGTTACTGTCTTTCTAAATTCCATATATATGCATTAATATACTGTATTGGTGTTTCTCTGACTTACTTCACTTTGTATAATAGGTTCCATTTTCATCCACCTCATTAGAACGGACTCAAATGCATTCTTTTTTTAGCTGAGAAATATTCCATTGTGTATATGTACCTAGACTGTGTGGATCACAACAAACTGTGGGTAATTCTTAAAGAGATGGGAATACCAGACCACCTGACTTGCCTCTTGAGAAACCTGTGTGCAGGTCAGGAAGCCACAGTTAGAACTGGACATGGAACAACAGACTGGTTCCAAATAGGAAAAGGAGTAAGTCAAGGCTGTATACTGTCACCCTGCTTATTTAACTTCTATGCAGAGTATATCATGCAAAATGCTGGGCTGGAAGAAACACAAGCTGGAATCAAGATTGCCAGGAGAAATATCAATAACCTCGGAAATGCAGATGATACCATCCTTATGGCAGAAAGCGAAGAAGAACCAAAGAGCCTCTTGATGAAAGTGAAAGAGGAGAGCGAAAAAGTTGGCTTAATACTCAACATTCAGAAAACAAAGATCATGGCACCCGGTCCCATCACTTCATGGCAGATAGATGGGAAAACAGTAGAAACAGTGGCAGAATTTATTTTTCTGGGCTCCAAAATCACTGCAGATGGTGACTGCAGCCATTAAATTTAAAGACCCTTGCTCCTTGGAAGAAAAGTTATGACCAACCTAGACAGCATATTAAAAAGCAGAGACATTACTTTGCCAACAAAAGTCCATCTAGTCAAAACTATGGTTTTTCCAGTAGTCATGTATGGATGTGAGAATTGGACTATAAAGAAAGCTGAGCACCAAAGAACTGATGCTTTTGAACTGTAGTGTGGGAGAAGACTCTTAAAGGAGATCCAACCAGTCCATCTTAAAGGAGATCAGCCCTGAGTGTTCACTGGAGGGACTGATGTTGAAGCTGAAACTCCAATACTTTGGCCACCTGATGCGAAGAACTGACTCACTGGGAAAGACCCTGATGCTGGGAAAGATTGACGGCAGGAGGAGAAGGGGACAACAGAGGATGAGATGGTTGGATGACATCACTGACACAATGGTATTACTGACTCAACAGACATGAGTTTGAACAAGCTCTGAGAGTTGGTGGTGGACAGGAAAGCCTGGAATGCTGCAGTCCATGGGCTTGCAAAGAGTTTGACACAACTGAGCAACTGAACTGAACTGATATGTACCACAACTTCCTTATCTNACATCACTGACACAATGGTATTACTGACTCAACAGACATGAGTTTGAACAAGCTCTGAGAGTTGGTGGTGGACAGGAAAGCCTGGAATGCTGCAGTCCATGGGCTTGCAAAGAGTTTGACACAACTGAGCAACTGAACTGAACTGATATGTACCACAACTTCCTTATCTGTTCATCTGCTGATGACTTCTAGGTTGCTTCCATGTCCTAGCTATTGTAAACAGTGCTGCAGTGAACATTGGGGTATATGTGTCTCTTTCAATTCTGGTTTCCTTGGTGTGTATGCCCAGCAATGGGATTGCTGGGTCATATGGTAGTTCTATTTCCAATTTTTTAAGGAATCTACACTCTATTCTTCACAGTGGCTGTGCTAGTGTGCATTCCCACAAACAGTGTAGGAGGGTTACCTTTTCTCCACACCCTCTCCAGCATTTATTGTTTGTAGACGTTTTGATGGCAGCCATTCTGACCAGCGTGAGACGGTACATCACTGTGGTTCTGATTTGCATTTCTCTGATAATGAGTGATGCTGAGACATTTTCATTGTTTGTTAGCCACCTATATGTCTTCTTTGGAGAAATGTTTCGTTCGTTGGCCCATTTTTTGGTTGGGTTGTTTATTTTTCTGGTATTGAGCTGCATGAACTGCTTGTGTATTTTGGAGATTAATTCCTTGTCAGTTGTTTTATTTGCTATTATTTTCTCCCATTCTGAAGGCTGCCTTTTCATGTTGCTTATAGTTTCCTTCGTTGTGCAACAGCTTTTAAGTTTAATTAGGTCCCATTTGTTTGCTTTTATTTTCACTAGTCTGGGAGGTGGGTCATAGAGGATCTTGCTGTGATTTATGTCAGAGTGTTCTGCCTATGTTTTCCTCTAAGACTTTTATAGTTTCTGGTCTTATGTTTAGATCTTTAAGCCATTTTGAGATTACTTTTGTGTATGGTATTAGAAAGTTAGATCTAGTTTCATTCTTTTANGGACGACCGAGGATGAGATGGCTGGATGGCATCAGTGACTCGATGGACGTGAGTCTGAGTGAACTCCAGACTTGGTGATGGACAGGTATGCTGCGATTCATGGGGTCGCAAGGAGTCGGACACGACTTAGCGACTGAACTGAACTGAATATTCCATTGTGTATATGTAACCACAACTTCTTTATCCAGTCATCTGTTGACGGGCATCTAGGTGGTTTCCATGTCCTGTGTGTGTGTGCATACATGGGCATTCAGGCGTGTCTGACTCTTTGCAACTCCATGGACTGCAGCCCACCAGTTTCCTCTGTCCATGGAATTTTCCAGGCAAGAATACTGGAGTGGGGTGCTGTTCCCTTCTCCAGGGGATCTTCCCAACCCAGGGATTGACTGTGTCTCCTGTATCTCCTGCGTTGGCAGGTGGATTCTTTACCACTGTGCCACCTGGGAAGCCCTTCCATAACCTAGCTATTATAAATAGTGCTGCAATGAACATTGGGGTAGGTGTGTCTTTTTAAATTATGATTTCCTCAGGGTATATGCCCAGTAGTGAGATTGCTGGGTCATATGGTAGTTTTACTTCTAGTTGTTTTTTTTAAGGCCTCTCCATACTGTTTTCCGTAGTGGCCGTTATCAATTTGAATTCCCACCAACAGTGCAAGAGCAGGAAGCTGAGGCACAAAGAGGTGGAGAAATCTGCCAAGGGCACAGAGGTGGGGCGTGAGCGGGCAGGCACTTGCCATGGCGTCTGAGGTCTGTGGGTGCCATCCCCCTGAGGTTTTGCCAAAGGACTCGCTTCCCAGCTGAAGAGGCAGCTGTCACTCTCCAGCTCTTTCTGGCCACGCTGCTGCCACTTCCCTCTCCTGCTCTCCTGCCTGCTCCTCGGCCCCAGTTCTAGCTTTATTTTGTGGCCACACATTTACATCTCTTCCTTCTGGCCCTGGGTCTCTGAGGGAGAATGCCCCAGAAACCACNATTTGAATTCCCACCAACAGTGCAAGAGCAGGAAGCTGAGGCACAAAGAGGTGGAGAAATCTGCCAAGGGCACAGAGGTGGGGCGTGAGCGGGCAGGCACTTGCCATGGCGTCTGAGGTCTGTGGGTGCCATCCCCCTGAGGTTTTGCCAAAGGACTCGCTTCCCAGCTGAAGAGGCAGCTGTCACTCTCCAGCTCTTTCTGGCCACGCTGCTGCCACTTCCCTCTCCTGCTCTCCTGCCTGCTCCTCGGCCCCAGTTCTAGCTTTATTTTGTGGCCACACATTTACATCTCTTCCTTCTGGCCCTGGGTCTCTGAGGGAGAATGCCCCAGAAACCACCTCCCTGAGGGCGCATGCCCCGGTCTGTGCACCTGAGCACTGTCTTCAAGGGGAACTGGATCAAGCCAGCACTGCAGGTGGGCGTGACAGGCACAGAAAAGCCAAAGAGCAACACTGGCAAAGCAGCTGGTGTGAGAGGGGGAAGGTAACCTCTGAGTCTCCAAGACAGAGTTGTCAGGGTGCCCAGCATCGGGCCACCTCTACCAGCAGCACAAAGGTTTCCCGGGGAGCAGTAACAAAGGCCAGGCTGAAGCCTGCATGCCTGAGTGACTGTTTACAGCTCTGCAAAAAGGGCAAGATGCCCGGCCTCGGAGAGGGAACGCGGCTAAAAGGCATTCCACCAAGCCCGGCTCGCCCGGGTGGCGCAGGATGCAACCCTGATCGACCAAGCAACGAGGATGAAGACCTGACCCCTGTGCTCCCGTGAACCACAGAGACATCAGCGGCCAGTATCCTGCCCCCAAGAAGAGTCAGGGGGTAGAGTGGTGACGTTCAGACACTCTGGCTGTTGCCAGCCTGTGCCCACTGCACATGACCCTGAAATAAACAGGCTCCAAGGGGAACAGAACACAGCTCCAAACCACCATCGGGCACTGGGGTTACACACACCCCAGAGAAAACCTGCCTCTACGGAGCTAGACAGAAAACCAAGTATTGGGGGTGCAGGAGAGAAAATGTGAATAATTAATTGCCATGAAAGGCCTCTCCGCCTCCCTGGAGGAGCAGGGACGGCGTCGCTGTAGGATATGCTTTTATCATATCTATTACACGGCCTCTCAAAGGCCCTCAGAGAGCACCTGTTCAGTGAGGGAAGGATGCAGACCCAAGAGGCCAATGGGCGGATCACCCCCCTCCCCGCCCCCTGCCAGGGCTGGAGAGAGATCGGAGCTGTTCACCAAGCTTTCCAACTGGCTTGTGCTTCCGAAGAGGACGAGGAAGATTCCTTTCCGTATGATTATATACAATTAGCTTTTCCTTGGAGAATGTATAGCACTGTAAGCAACTGTAAGTAAAGCATTGCATCAGGTCAGGCTTTTTATGAGGCAGAAAGAGTATTATTAACTTGAGGATTATCCCTTTATCCCAATATTTTATTCTCTTGTATACTCCCCTGTTTTTGTCTTGTTAAGTGTAACAGGAAATAACTTACATGATAACAATCATGTACTGTGTTCTTATTGTTTGTCAGACACTATCTTAAAAGCCTCAAATATCTCATTTAAGCTTTACTTGGGTTTGATCCCTGGGTTAGGAAGATTCCCTGGAGAAGGAACCCGCTCCAGTTTTCTTGCCTGGGAAATCCCATGGACAGAGGAGCCTGGCGGGGTACAGTCCATGGGGTTGCAAGAGTGGGACACAACTTAGCAACTAAACCAACCAACCAATTTTTAAAACACCACCATGATAAAGGTCAGGCAGGAGGTAGAGGCTCCCCAACCCTCACCTCCCAGCCCTGGGGAAAAGCGATTGGAGATTCATTCCCTGTGGATCAAAACTCAAAGACAAGAGCAGGACCTTTAAGGGAGGAGGCTGGGCCCTGCCCGGACCACATGTTTCTTTTCTTGAAGTCAGGAGACCTCCCTGACCACGCATGAGCAGAAAAGGCTCCCTGGAGGCCAAAGGCAAGTGATGCCAAGGGATGTTCTCCACCCATACGCCTCTTCAGTAAAATCCGTCTTGGCTAAGAGATGTGTGTGCACACATGGGAGGATCCTGAGATATACCAAATATGAACTGTGAACCAGACAAATCAAAATGACCGGCCAAAGGAAATCCAGAAGAAATACCCCATAAAAGTAATTCAGACTTCCACGAGTTCAGCGACTCCCTCTCCCTGAGTTTGCCTGTGTGTCTATCCACATGTACTATACTCTTTTCCCTCCTAATACTTTACTACCTTCACTACTTTCTGTCTTTGCGGGAGTTCTTTCCTGCAAAGCCAAAGGGCCAGGGCCCTTGTCACTGACCACTGGTCTAGTGGCCAGGATGAGGTACCGTCACCACTGCAAACTGGCCTCAGTCTCTGGCTGGGAACCCGAGCCCCAAGATCAAAGGTATATCGTTTCTCTCCATCTTGCAGGTGAAATGTTAACTGACTTGCCAAAGGCCATTAGGCTGAGGAAGAACTGGGTCTCTATGCTCCTCAACATGTGCTTTTTCTTGCCCTTTTTAGTTTTTTAAAAAAAATTTGGGGGGGGTTGCATACCATATGGCTTATGGGATCTTAGTTCCTCATCCAGGGATCAAAGCCACAGCCCCTGCCATGGAAGAACAGTCTTAACTGGACTGCTAGGGAAGTCACCTTGCCGCTTTTATTTTTAAGTAAATTTACTTATTTTCCCACACCACACAGCTGGTGGGACCTTGGCTCCCCGACCAGGGATTGAACCTGGGCCCCCTACAGTAGAAGAGCAGAGGTCCTAACCACTGGACTGCCAGGGAAGTCCCACTTTTTCTTGCCTCTTGAGTTCACCAACCTTCTGATCATCCTGCCCTGAACCTCAGCCTGCCTGGCTAGGCTCCATCAGGAGATGTGGTTGGGTAATTCTGCTGTGAATGGACTGACCGATGTGTCTGGGCAACTTCTGGCAACCTCTGACCTCTGTGGGTGTCCTGAGTCTGGTGGAGGCACAGGGAGGGGACCGAGTCCACCTGCTTCTTGACAGATGACCTGATGCTGGGCCTCCCACTGGGTTATCTCAATGCTGCCTGTGCCAGGACTCCTCACTGCCACTCTCTGCATCCCAAGGCTTCACACCAGCCTTGCCTGCACTGTCCCCCGCTGTCTGGTATCCACCAGCCTGGCCCTCCTTGCAGAACTGACAAACTGCTGTGTCTTCAAGACACTGACTTCCTAACAGCAGGTATGTCAAATTGAAGGTCCAGATCACCTGTTCCAAAGAGAATGAATGCCTGGGCAAGTCTCAGGACATGACAAGGTCAGACACCCCTTCCTAGAAGTTCTGGGCAATGATTAACGTCTCTTGTCACTTTCTCCGCCGTTTATCACTGACAGTCTGCAATTCTGTGACAATGACTTGGGCTTCCCTGGTGGCTCAGCGGTAAAGAATCCGCCTGCGATGCATGAGCCACAGGAGACGTGGGTTCGATCCCCGGGTTGGGAAGATCCCCTGGAGGAAGGCATGGCAACCTTCTCCAGTATTGCTGCCTGGAGAATCCCCATGGACAGAGGAGCCTGGTGGGCTACAGTCCATAGTGTCACGATCAGTCAGACATGACTGAAGCGACTGAGCATGCGTGCACGCCCGGCACTGACTGACTTAATCAAGGAATGTTCATTGAGCACCTACTATCGGCTAGAAGTGTCAGATACAGTGGTGAACAAAACAGTCTCTGCCTTCATAGAGCTTATCATCTAGTTAGCAGGGGAGACAGACAATAAACAAATAAATAAGATGAAGTCAGGTACCTAAATGCAATAGACACATCTCTGTGCAAACTCATGTTCAATGTGGGTACTACATAGGTTTCCAAGGCAACAGCCATAACCACTACCACCACCTAAATAAACTGTCCTAGACCATTCCAGGGTCCTAAGACCCACAGGGCCCCCAAACAGCTCAGGAGGCCAACAGAGTCGGAACAAGGGCCCCTCCAGCTGCTGCAGGCTGCTTGCTTCAGGGAACCTGGCTCCAGAGTTTAGCTAGAGTCCCTCCAACCTCAAATGCAGGAGGTTGAATAAACTTATTTACATTTCTAAAGCCCCATTCTGAGGCACCCAACAGTTCAGGGGCTTGGATACCTAATCTACTGACCAGACACACATGACCAAGTGGCAGAAAACCCACAGAAAATGGTGGATGAGGTATGTAGGATCCACACAGCCAGGGCATAGACTGACGTGTGAAGGAAGACTGGGTCAGAAAGCGGGAGGGAAAGAGACTCCAGAATGACAAGGAACACAAAACCCGCTGCGTTAAAGTGCTACAGAGGGCCAACCTCTCACCATTAAGCTGCCTGGCCTCTTCCTGAATGCCAGAAATAAAAGCTGCCAGAAAGGGGCTTCCAAATTCCTTCCTGGGAGAATCTATTCATCCGAAATGTAATGAATAACCTGCCTTCAGCTCTGTTTTTTTCTTTCACAGTTTTTCTTAAAGCCAGTTCTTCGAACCTCTGAACTAATTAAAAATTGAAGCAAACCCCTTTGTCTCTGACAACACTTAAAGCCCCAGACATTCTCAATTCTTAGTACTTTTATGATTTTGACAAGGCCTTTGGTTGGCCTGAAATTTTGAGCTGTGAAGGGAACAAGACTGGTCCCAGTGCCAGCCCCAAAATACAGTCTAAACAAGACACGGGGTTGGCAATAGTGGCAATCTGGTGGCAGTGAGGTACATATAGAATATTTAACATAGAGGATCCAAAATGCTTCTCCTCTCAGCCTGAATTCACAGAGCATGCGTGCATGCTAAGTCATTTCAGTGGAGTCCGACTCTCTGAGATCCTATGGACTATAGCCCAGCAGCATCCTCTGTCCATGAGATTCTCTAGGCAAGAATACTGGAGTGGTTTGCTATGCCCTCGTCCAAGGGATCTCCCAGACCCAGGGATCGAACCTGCATCTAAGTCTCCTGCATTGGCAGGCAGCTTCTTTACCACTAGCACCAGCGACTTTCCTGTAACTGAAGAATGGAATACAGGCTAGAATACCTAGTCTATCAACCAGACACACATGACCAAGTGGCAGAAAACCCGCGGAAAATGGTGCTTCGGGTGTGTAGGACGCACACACCCAGGGCATAGGCTAATGGGTGAAGTCAGAAAGCAGGAGGATTGCACAGTGGTAAAGAATCCACCTACCAATACAGGAGACTCAAGTTCGATCCCTGGGTTGGGAAGATCCCTTGGAGAAGGAAATGGCAACCCACTCCAGTATTCTTGCCTGGAAAATTCAATGGACAGAGGAGCCTGACTACTGTCCATAGGGTCGCAAAGAGTTGAACATGACTCAGCATGTATGCATATAGGCTGAAGAAAAAAAAAACAACCTCTGTTTTCCTTTGACAGAGGAAAACACTAGGGCATCTTTCTGATCCTTGGTCTTTTGTAAGAGGTACGGCTGTGCTGTTACTGTATTTGACCACTCTCTCAATTTTCTTCATCTGTTGCAGAAACAATGTCAGGAATCTGAACATGTGATTCATATTCTTAAGCTCATTCTAAGACTATCAAGAAAGAAATAATATAGAAAGCAAGGCAGATGCTTTAGACACACTGCATGTTTTTTTTTCATGTGGAAATGTGATGTTCACTTGACTTTAAAGGTATTTCTAAGCTTTGCTGTGAGACAAACCTCCAGATGGGGAGAAAAGGGGGAATCTAAGGCCAGACACCAACAAGCCAGGAAGGACCAAGTCACTTTAAATTCCGACACTGCTTGACCGCAATTCTGGAAGAGGCCCGGGAAGTTGATATGTGATTAGTCTGAGAAGCTTTAATTCAGCTAAAAACACTTAAGCATATCTGGCACAGTTAACCAAGTCCTGAGGACTTAATGATTTTGCAAGTTTATGAGAAGGTAAGACAGGTCTGACGCACACTAACATCCAATGCTTAGCAATGTACTTGGGGGGCTTCCCTGGTGGTCCAGGGACTAAGACTCTGCACTCCCAATGCAGGAGGCCTGGGTTTGATCCCTAGTCAGGGAACTAAATTCCACATCACACAACAGAGACCCAGTGTAGCCAAATAAATATTAAAAAACAAAACAAAACAAAAAAAAGGAGTGTTCAAGTAACTCCAACAATACAAAAAATTTTTAAATGTACTAGACCATTTATGCATAAAAATTATACTGTTCAGAACAACCACCGAGTCTCTAGTATTCTACACACAATCACTCTACTCAGTAACTGCCATTTTTTCTAAAACACATTGTATCTTGTCATTTCCATCAGTGGCACAGTTCCCCTGAGAGTGCTAGGACCTCAATAAAATTCTGAAGATTTGGAGGTGAGGCAGCAGGGCTTGCCAACAACATGATTGGAGGGTTAATCTTGTTTTAAGAAGTAAGGTGTATCCATCAAAGCCAAACAGACAAAAGAGGAAGATGTTAACCCAAACTTATCCCCAGGATTTGTTCACCAAGACCGCTCAGCCTTACAATGGAGCTAGGAAGAGGAACTGTCATAATTACAGTAATTAAGATTTATTTTAAAAAGGGATTTGTCTGGCAGGATGTTGAGAAATGAGACGGGCCATGATTAGTTGTTACAAGCCTAGGAAAAAAAATACTATGGACATGCATATAAAAAACATAGTGGATGGTCTTCGGAAAATCAGCGATTAAATCTGGTTTTACTCGTGATCAAACTAGCAATACGGGAAATGGAGCCTGTGGACTCTTTTATTTATTTATTTTTTTGCCCTACAATTCACTGAAACATTCAAAAGCTTTGCCAGTTTGCATGGATATTGATGTACCCCCGGTCCTTGTTTCCAAGTTTCCTTAGAAAAATATGTATGTTACAGCCCATTGGAAGAACAAGCTTCCTGCGGGCAACTCAAAAATTAAAGATGGAGGAGGGACATCCTTGGTGGTCCAGTGGTTAAGACTCCATGTTCCCAATGCATAGGGGGCAGGTTAGCCTATGATCCCATAGGCCATGCAGAGTGGCCAAAAAAAAGAGATGGGGGAGGCATTTAGGTCTGCTCCCACCCCTCCACCACCACCCCCTCCCCCGGCATGTTTCAGATGACAATTCACCCAAGTGGACCAGTTAGTCAATGGCAGGTCGAGATAGAGAAGAAACACGTCCCAACTTCCAGTCTGCGGCTCTGCCTGGTTCTGAAGTTCCCTCTCCTACTGATGGGCCCAAGGACTGCAAAGCAGGCAGACAGAGTCCCTTCCCAAGCTCACAACCTAACTAAGGAAGCCAGCCGCTCACATGTAAGCAACATAAGAAAAACACAAAACGGGAGGTGGCAGGTTCAGGATGCTCTAGGGGATGAATTGCAGAGATGATAACCGAAGTTTCCCTCTTCCCCCGTTTTCTTACTGCCTGCATCCCTCCACCTGCAGAGTCCGGGCTGTTCCTTGCTTCCGGGAGCGTGGGGGCTGACGGACTCATTCATCACGCGTCTGAATTTCGGTTGTTTTCCAGTCACAGCAGAGGAAACAGCCTGGAAGCGCAAAGCTCTCTACTGTGAGGATTGGGGGGTTGGAGGCTGAAGAGGCTTTCTGAGCCAAAAAGGGCTAAAAACCTAGAGCAGGGGGTTCACCTTGTGAACTGGAAGCCAAGAAGAACGTGCGGTGCTGTGGGGGTGGCTTTTCCCGCTCAGAAGATGTCGCGTTTGGGCTCCTGGGGGGAAGGAGAAGACCAGAAGGGGCAGGACCAAAGCCTGGATGCAGAAGGTTTCTCAGGATGGATCATGTACTGAACTCCCAGGCTGAGCCCTGCGGGGTGGGGCCCCCAGCGCAGACCTGTGCCTTCCCTTGCCAGACGCTCAGGAACAAAGTTCAGCTCTATTACAGAGATATACAGCAGTTCCACTTTTACACCTGAGCAGGTGATTGAAAAATCCCTACTCACTGTAACAGGAGGTTCATAGAGAGTTCTCAACAGACAGCAAAACGTGTTACGATCCAACTGATAGGGACCCGCTCTAAACATGCCAGCCTACAGAAAGATCTCCAGCTTCTAAGTCTAGGTTATCTATGACCCACACATTTTAGCCTCACTAGGTTCAAGCCTGAGGCAGTGGAATATTAAAAATGGAATCACAGAGGAAGCCCATTGTCCCAGCAACAGACAAAAGGAAGACTTCTCACAATTATTCTTGTTACACAGAAGGAAAGAGAAGGCCTTCAAGCCCTGGTTGCACAGCTCAGCTTCACTCCCTTTTGATGTCAATAATAACGTCAGATGTCAGAGTGAGATAAAAAAGGGGGGGGGGTGAGAGCAGGTAAAACGTTTCTTCTCTTCCCTAACCAGCGTATTGTACAAAATTTGAAAGTTTAACAAATGTGGGGGGCTTCCCTGGTGGCTCAAACGGAAAAGAATCTGCCTATAATGCAGGAGTTCCAGGTTCGATCCCTGGGTCAGGTAGATGCCCTGGAGAAGGGAATGGCAACCTGCTCCAGTATTCTTGCCTGGAGAATGCCACGGACAGAGGAGCCTGGTGGGCTACAGTCCACAGGGTTACAAAGAGCTGGACATACCTGAGCGACAATGCTTTCACAACAAATCTGGAGGAAGGAGAGAAGGTTTACAAAGAAGAAAGAAAGAAGGACTAATGGGGTCCTCTTTGCTTTCTTGGTCAATTCTGATTATAACCTTTAGTGGCTATGACCTGGCTTTTTACATACTGTTCCCTGAATATTTCCAAACTGTTATCCCCTCAAAGGTTAATGGCAACAATTTTGATGTTGAATAAAGATAGAAATTGGCTACTGGAGGGAAATTACTTTTCACGAAGCCTGTGCAGGGTACTGATGGTGTTTGGGTATTGTTAATATTGCCTGAGGTTGGAGTGGGTATATAATCAATATCATACATTTAATGAGAACCACAGAACAGACTCCAACTTGTGGGCCTCCAAAAGCTGGGTCTCCCTGTTTACAATCTACTCTTTAGAGCACTTCTGCCCATTCTTATTGTGTACATGTGAGTATAGTGTGTGTGAGTAGCCATCTGTACAGTTTTTTTGTGCATAAAATCTCAATTTGTATAAGACCCTGGCACTCAAATCCATGCCCACAGGACAGTGAAATAGTTCTTTTGGAGAATAACCAGGCAAGAGAGATCAGAAGCTTTAAAAAGTAAATATTTGACAATTTCACTTGTAGGAATTTATCCTAAGGAAATAATGAAGGATATGCATAAACTTGTGGTATAAAAGTATTCCTGCCAGTGCTGATTATAATAATGAAAAAGAGAAGAGGATCAGCAATAGGGTACCAGTGAATGAAGTCTGGTGCAGAAAGAAATACAATGGAATACTGTACAGTTAAACTATTACAGAAGTAAGTTTGGTTTATAAAGAAAGTTCACAATATGCTTAGTGAGAAAATCAGACTATAAAACTCTCCAATACTACTTTTGGTAATAATATACATACATATATAGGAATATAGATGCCCAGAAAAAATCTGTAAAGGCAGACACCAAATTATGACTTGTTTCTGGATGGTAGCATTCTGAGTTTTCTTCTTCTGGTGAGAAAAGCACCTGGCATGCTAGGGGAATGTGTAATGGCAGCTATTCACTTTTGTTCCCTCTCTTGGGATGGGGTGGGGGTGGGGTCCTGACAACTGTGGTAGACCAGATGTCCCTGAGGTGTCACTTCAGCCCTTCAGGGAAAATCTGATCATGAGAACCCTGCCTCCATTTTTCTTTCATATCCTGGCTAGAAATTGACACCCTTTATGTAGTTGAAATCACACAATTAAAACTTATCTTTGAAGCCAGAAGGACTACACAACAAGTTTTTGGAAACGGATGTCTGTGTAACAGACCATCAGAGGAGTTGTCCATATGGGATACTGAACTCAGACTCTGATTTCCTGATGAGTATCTTTGGTTACTGCTTTTCTCTTATCAACTGTCAAACAGTAATACTGTCTAGTTTTTCAGGTTCCCACTCAGAGGACTCTAAATATATAGATTCCACACCATGAACTAACTAACGTTCAAAGTGCACTCACAATTTCAGGCCCAGTAGGTTCATTCACCTCAGGTTTCATTTGCTAATTCCATGATCATATAGATAAAGCTGCTACTTGTTTCTCAAAAGAACCCCCAACAAACACCTCTAGCTAGCCTGATAAAGAACAGGTCGTATGTTTTAAAATAAACTACTCTTAGAACTTCCCTTGGTGGTCCAGTGGTTTAGAATCTGCCTGCCAATGCAGGGGACATGGGTTTAATCCCTAGTTTGAAAAGATCCCACGTGCCGCGGGGCAACCAAGCCTGTGTGCCACAACTACCAAAAGCTGCGCTTTGGGGCTGGTGCTCCACAGGAGAGTGGCCACTGTTCACCACAACTAGAGAAAGCCCACCCGAGCAACGACGACCCAGCACAGCCACAAAGCAAAAACACATGAATTAAAAAAAACTATTCTTGGAGGAGGAATACAATTCTCTTCTTTTACACTATCCATAAAATAACTTAAACATTAAGTGGATAATCTTATCTAGATGTTATAGTTATGCAAATCCTAGAGCAGAGTGAGTGAGTGACTCAGAGTGAGTGAAGTCACTCAGTCGTGCCCGACTCTTTGTGACCCCATAGATTGCAGGAGCCTACCATGCTCCTCTGTCCATGGGATTTTCCAGGCAAGCGTACTGGAGTGGGCTGCCATTTCCTTGAGTGTATCATTAAAAGTTAGCCTCTGAGAGTAAGAAACTTGGATCCACCACCTCAATCAGGGATGATTAAGAGCAATCTTATTTATTGGGGGGATGGGCTAGATCAGTGCTCTGCAAAAATATAAGTACAAACAACTCACTTGGCTTAGGAGTTCAGGGGTGGGGCCTGGGATTCTACATTTCTAACAGAGTGATGCTGATGCAGGGGTCTGTGGACCACACTCTGAGTAGCAAGTTTTCCTGTTTGGTGATTTAATGTGCTATGCCAAGCCACGAATACCTTGTCCGGGCAGCTGACAAAATGTGGAATGGGCAAATACCTGCACCAGCTGCATTTTATAGCTCTCAGCCTCTGCTCAGCTCCACCTGTGTGGCTGCAAGGCCCAGACCTGTCAAAAATGACACTCGCAAGGGCTGCGGCATCTGTATTAGCGTTCCCTACAAGCCGCGTGCTAAATGGCTCCGGCCCTAAGAGGAAGGCCCAGGAGCACAGCAGCTGTCTCAAACGCGAAGCCACCGTTGCCCAGGGAAAGCCTCAGTGTCGGGGGGCCTGGGAAGAGGCCACAAGCACCAGGGCCCTTCTCCATAGGCAGGAGAGCCAGTTCCTAACTGGAGTGAGACCAGTGCATCCCCAGGAGGAGAGAGGACGTCTTGAGGGCTCTTTCCCACACGGCTGCAGGAGCTGGCAGCGGGTGGCCCAGATGCCGCATGCTAGGGAATGCAATAGGTATTTCTGAGTAAAAGCAGTGATCCTACTCTTTGGAAGGCA
This sequence comes from Neotragus moschatus, assembly GCA_006410615.1. NCBI lineage: Eukaryota > Metazoa > Chordata > Mammalia > Artiodactyla > Bovidae > Neotragus > Neotragus moschatus. The sequence continues at coordinate 5,037,867 of SJYA01002027.1, forward strand.
GAGCCACAAGGCAGGACAGACTGGACAAGAAAGTCAGACTGATCTGTCTATGTGCACGACATCTTAATGGCTTCTGATTGGTCTCTGTGACCATGACCACAGATGAGGAAGGGCTGCAGTATCAGGGATAACATCACAGAGCCTGTCCGGGGCTGAGGCATCATTCCAGCTGTGCAGCAGCTCACCGGAGCCTCTGTGAGGGGAGCTCTGCATGTGGACCTAACTGTTAGGCCAGAACAGGTTCTCACGCAGAATAAAAATGGAAGTAGTTCTTGTTTGGGGTCCATTTGCTGGAAGTTGCACACTCAAGCCTTCCCGGCACACAAAACCCTGACTGCCCTGCACTGAAAATATATACACATGTCCCCAACACATTCATTTATTTTATATCAACTGTATATATACAACAGTATGTCAGACAGCATCACTAGTATTAACATTAACAAGCCCTTTGGAATCCGAGGAAGTAGAAAATGAAAGAAAGTAGTCATGGACGTGAACTGAGATACTTAAGATACCTGTCAGGTTGGTTTTTAAAGACCGTGTTACGGTCTTTAACTATAACTAACTTTGTCTGAAAGGCAATATTCTAAGTTAGAGAAAACTGGTGACTTTTCTTTTGGTGCTTTTACTGCATTAGGAATGTGAAGCTGGGCATGGAATAGGTGGATTTTTTAGTCTTTTGGCAAGCCTGTGTATATTGCCAATTCCACACTGATCACAGAATTAAGCAACTTCAATGGCTGAAATTGTTCTTCATAAGGATTAATACATAGGTCTGAGTTCTGCTTAGATCTTATGGAATAAGATTCTGGTAGATATGTGTTCTGAAAATCATAATGGGGAAAGTACTATACACAGAAAACAAAATTAAGACATTTACAAATGGATCAAAGTGAAACTGACTCCCGTCACCTCTTCCAAAACACTGATCTTCCTGCTTCTGGATGTGTGTGATAAAAACTGGCCATAAAATGAGCAAACTCTGTCAATAAGTTATCTTCTCTTCTAATAAAAACAGAAAGAAAACAATGAATATTTCATATCCCCAGTCTGAATTTAGCTTGGATATAGAGACACAGATCATATACACAAATATTCCCCACCATTGGTGAGTCCTACAGGACAAAACCATAATTTTCTAGGTGCTGCTGCTTTAAAAGCTCCTTACATTCTTTAATTAAATCACAATGGGCTTATCTTCTCCTCCATGCTGAGGGGAGGCACAGTTGTAGCCAGAGACAAAATCAAAACGTATTATACTTCCATATCCTGAAATAGCATGGAAATGATGATACCACTGAGAAATGAAAAGAAAAAGACAGCATTTAGAAAGATGCGCCTGTGAACAAAGGCAGCCTTGAGAAGGGAATGGTATGTCCTCCCATCAGAACAGCGAGGCAGACTTGACAAGCCCCAAGGTGCCTCTCGACCAGCTACAGTGCCTTGCAATTAACCAAGTGAAGTGAAAGAAAGTGAAAGTGAAGTCGCTCAGTCGTGTCCAACTGTTTGCGACTGCCTGTACTGTAGCCCACCAGGCTCCTCCATCCATGGGATTCTCCAGGCAAGAATACTGGAGTGGGCTGCCATTTAATCAAGATAGCCCGATTTTTTCCATTTAAAAAGCACCTGCGGGGGCAGGGCACAGCCTTCGAAAGAATGACAGAGCTCAAGGACATGACATGACCCGATTAGAACCAAATGGGTCCAAGATGGTGGGCAAGTTGACTTCCACTAGACCTTGAGCCTCAGTAAATGCTCACTGTAACACACCAGCAAGCTAAGTGACAAACTCAGACACCATGACAGTTTCAAGGCTGACCATCAAAGACCAAAAAGTGGGCAGTGGCCCAATTCCTGGAAATCCCATCCCTTCTCCCAAATAGTTGGAATAATCCACCCCACTCATTAGCCTATGAAAATTGCCCAGCCTGTAATAGCTTAGGGGCTTCCCTGGTAGCTCGGCTGGTAAAGAATTCAAATGTAATGCAGGAGACTGCCGGCAGCATAGGAGACTCAGGTTTGATCCCTGGGTCTGGAAGAACCCGTGGAGAAGGACTTGGAAACCCACTCCAGTATTCTTGCCTGGAAATGCCATGGATAGAAGAGCCTGGTGGGCTACAGTCCATGGGGTCACAACAATAAGACACAACTTAGAGATTAAACCACAACATAAAAGCTAACCCCACCATAGTTTGAGGTCTCTCTTGCCTTCTGAGATGGCCCATACTCTGTGGAGTATGTTTCTCTATAAATTTACTTACCTATCAAAACAAAACCCCAAGCAAACACCTGTGATCTACTGACCATTTTTCCTTGAGACAAGAATGTGTCCAGGGGCCCTCAGCAGGAGCTGGGCCTCTTTGAGGCTGCCCTCAAGGGCCAGTCACAGACACCGTGGCCCCAAGAAAACCGAGGGGACAGAAGCTCGGGACCATCAGGGAGAATGGGGGTGGGAAACAGGGGAGCGACCTGACTCACTAGAAGGGCAGGGCAGGAGGCAAGGGACAGAGAGCGGAGAGAAACTGGCGGGCAGGAATCGGAGGTGCAGGCAAGGGCCAGGGAAGATGGGGGGAAATGGGTGAAAACAGGTTTAGTGGCTCCCACCCACCCATACATGTGCCTTTTCTGCACAGCTTACTACACGCTCCTGGGCTCAGATGAGCAGAACGCACTGCTCAAGGCCATTTCTCCATAATTTCGGACACAGAGGATTCCTCAGGGCACTGCCAAGCACCTTCTTGATCACTTCAACTGACCTTTTGCCATGTGTGCTTTGAAAAGTCTGAAAGAGCACAAAACTGCCAGGCATTCCTGCTGTCATAGGCAGTTGATAAAAGCCAGGTGAAGAGTTAATGACTCTACTTGAGTTTCAGGAAAAAACAGTCTTAAGCACAATTAGGAGGGCAAAGAGAGAAGGGTTTTGAAGAAGAGTCTTAAACAGAGAGAACTCATGAATTCTTTGGCTACCTCCTACTGGCATTATCCTGTGGCTAGAAGTCCCCAAGAAATGTTATACTGTCCTGAAAATATCATTTTCCGGCATTATCCTGTGGCTAGAAGTCCCCAAGAAATGTTATACTGTCCTGAAAATATCATTTTCCAACTCCCAGCATCTTCTAAGAGGAATTCTCCAAGTATGGTTATAATCTTTATTGGAATGGAAATATTCAATCACACATCATGGGAAGTGCAGTTAATTTTTTTTTCCCCTTGGCATAATTGTTTTTATTTTATCCCACTTATAAAATTTCCTCTTTTTATTTAAATCACTTAAGAATGCAAACTGTACACAGTGGCTTGATGATCTTCTGGCCAGGCTGCTGGGAAAAAACAACCTAAAATTCTGAGAAAGTGAAAGTGTTAGTTGCTCGGACATGTCCAACTCTGCGACCCCATGGACTGTAGCCTGCCAGGCTCCTCTGTCCATGGGATTCTCCAGGCAAGAATACTAGAGTGGGTTGCATTCCCATCTCCAGGAGATCTTCCCAACCCACGTTCCCTGCATTGCAAGAAGATTGTTTACCTTCTGAGTCACCAGGGAAGCCCAAAACTCTGAGAGTATAAATTAAATTCATCATGATTTACTGAGATCTCCTGAATGCTCAGTGTGTGTACAGTTTTTGCAGAAACAAATGAAAAGCCTTTTCGGCCATCAGTCTAAAAAGGGCAATGGACCAGTTGCAACAAGGACAAAAGTCATCTACACAAAACCAAAACATCCACTGAAGAAGCCCCTGAGCCACTCTCCTGAGTTGAAAGTGAGACTGGACACAGTCAATGGAAATGCAATCCTTTAATCCCAGACGTGGTGGAAAAACAAGACGCCCACTGTGGAGAAGGGAATGGCAACCCACTCCAGTATTCTTGCCAAGAGAACCCCATGGAGAGAGGAGCCTGGTGGACTACAGTCCATGGGGTCACAAATCGTCAGATGTGACTTAGTAGCTAAACAACAACTCTATAGCACAGGGAACTATATTCAATATTCTGTAACAAACCATAGTGGAAAAGAATATTAAAAAAGAATAATGTATATATGCATGTATCTGAATCACTTTATTGTACAGCAGAAATTAACACAGTATAAAGCAACTATATTTCAATGACATTTTTAAAAAGATAAAAGAAAAAGAAGATGCCAATGATGTGTACTCTCCTTTCCCCTCCCCTATCCACTTATTTCAGGGGAGGGGGATAAAGAGAGGCAACTGCCCTTCACCAGTGTCTCTACTGACTGAGAGGCAGGTCACGGAAGCTCAAACTGGCCTGAACAGCCCTCACTTCAGGGTTAGTGATACCATCCACCAGAGAGGATGCCCACCCTCTGGACTCCTTTTCCAGGACGAAGAAAAAAGGTACAGAGTCCTCGAGTCTTCACACTGTCTCTCCTCCCTCCTTCTCTCTCTTTAGTGGAGCTTCTAAGACAGTCGCATCCGAGCAGCCCAGAGCTCTTGGGAAGGTCCTCAGGGGCCATTCAGCCCAACCGCCTCATTCCACAGAAGGGGAAACCGAGGCTCAGAGAGGGGAGACGACTTTCCCGAGAGCACATTCATGGCCGAACCAGGACTAGGACACCTGGACCCCACATCACTGCTTTGGTCCTTTCTCTTGGGGTTGACCTTTCTTCTACCGCCATCAGGGCAGGCAGCATGAGGAAGCAGCCTCTGCATTCTAAGAAGAAAACTGGCGGCCAAATAGAGTGGTATTCTTGGAGGAAGCTCTCCCGACCAGCCCAGTGATGACGAAACCCAGCCCTGGACAGACACACTCCAACCCCAGCTCATCCCAAGGAAGCATTTACACCTCTGTGAACTTGGGATCAAACAGCTAAAGGCACATCATGTGGCTATTCGGTTAAGAACCAGCCGCAGACACAGATAAGTCCATTTCCTAAAAGTGACCAGTTAGTACCAGTGCTCCAACCCTGATCAGGAATCAGGAATCATTCAGAAACAAGCCATCCTGGGACAGAGGCTGATGAACAGCAGCAGAATGGCCAACAGGCAGGAGGTGCTTCCACGACCAACACGCGGGAACTAGGACTGACTGGTGAGGCCTCTGGGCCACACAGAGGACGCTGCCACAAGTTGGCTGTGGGAGGGGGAGTGAGATTCAGGAGGAAGAGGAAAATCATTAACCTTCCTTCTGCTCAGTCCTTTGACTGATTATCCAGATTGTGAGGAAATGCTATTCTTAACATCTATTTGAAAAATACTTTTCACAATTGCAGCACGACTGAACCTATGTTTTAAAGGATAGACTTAAGACTCTAGATTTAACATGATTTTTTACTTTTCAGAAAGGCTCCACCTTGTTACCTTTGACCTGATGCATAAGGGGCCTTCTGTGTATAGGTGTGCCCAGGACTGATGCTCCTAGCTGGGAGGAAAGGCAGTTCAGGCAACATACAGGACAAACATATCCAGAGGCCCACCAGTATCCCTTCACCTCTTCTTGCTGCCCAGAACAATGATGTGATGGCTGTGGCAGAGGCAGCTGTTTTGTAACTCTGAGGCAACTCTGAGGATGGAAGCCAAAATCCAAGGACTGCCTAACAGACCTGCATTGCTTCCTCCAGGCTTTTTTTGTTAATTAGAGGAAAATACTTTGCTGACAAAGGTCCATGTAGTCAAAGCTGTGGTTTTCCAATAGTCATGGAGGAATATAATAGTTGGATCATAAAGTAGGTCCAAAGAATTGATGCCTGCAAATTGTGTTGCTGGAAAAGACTCTTGAGAGTAGCTTGGAGGAGATCAATCCAGTCAATTCTAAAGGAAATCAACCCTGAATATTCTTTGGAAGGACTGATGCTGAAGCTGAATTTCCAACACTTTGGCCACCTGATGTGAAGAGCCAACTTATTAGAAAAGACTCTGATACTGGGAAAGATTGAGGGCAGGAGGAAAAGGGGGCGACAGAGGATGAGATGGTTGGATGGCATCACTGACTCAATGGACATGAGTTTGAGCAAACTCCAGGAGATACTGAAGGGCAGGGAAGCTTGGTGTGCTGCAGTTCATGGGGTCACAAAGAGTCAAACATGACTTAGCAACTGATCCAACAACAAAGGAAAAGAAAACCATACTTAAGTCATTATTTTTCTCTATTACTGGTAGTCAAATACATTTCCTAATTGAAATACAAAATGCATGTATACACCCTCACTCACCAAGAGGCCCCAACAATGAAGAATGAGGCAGTAATCGCCAAATATTTAAAGAGAAAAGGAACAATAAAAGGTTATTGATCCCAATTGCACCAAGAAAAATTCCAACTCAGAGATCGCAATTAAAATAATGGAGGAAAAAACATCCCAAACCAAATTACCGGTTTCACTGACAAGAGAGGTGCTTTGTTGTGACCCAGAGGACTGATTTGAGAGCTGCAAATTGAACAAAGGTTTCAGGCAAGTATTTTAGAAAAATCATTCTTAAAGAAATGTAGCCTCTGGGCAAAACTGAAAATGGTGGCAGAGAGAGAAAGCACATTCTCTGCTTTTCGCAATGCAGAAGCTTTAGGGAGGGAATGCAGATCACTAGAGCATTAATCTCATTATTACTAATGGTTCTTAATAACTAAGGGCCAATGCTGGGTCTCCAGTTGGCTAAAATGATCAGAAATTGCTCACTGAGGTTATACAAATAGCTAAATATAATTTGACACTAAATTACCACCCCAGACATACAGCTTTCCATACAGTCTCTTACTGCAAAGAAAAAACTAAGTAAGAACATCAATAAATAGAATAATCCAATTAAGTATCTTTACACTTGGGAACTATTTAGAATTGAGAGCTTAACAGTGAACTAGGACAGAACAACTCAGTGTTTACTGATTCAAATTAAAAAAAGGGGGGCTTTTATTGTAAGACAATTTTTCTGTTATTTTGTTTATAAGTGTTTAATTAATCTGAATGGCTTTGTAGTGATCTTCATCTTTGCACATTGCTCCTAGATGTAAGGCCTAATTTCCCATAAATAGATTTGTAAGTTATTAATATTTAATACAGGTACCCTTTTCTATGTTCAGAGTATACATATAAATATAGTCCTCTTTTTTTTGTTTGGCTTTTACCATATGTAATAGTCACCTATGACATCTGCCTGGAGGTACAGACATACATGGGAGGAAGTTTGCCCAACAGAGGAGTTGGGGCCACCTCATGGAGAAGGCAATGGCACCCCACTCCAGTACTCTATTGCCTAGAAAATCCCATGGATGGAGGAGCCTGGTGGGCTGCAGTCCATGGGGTCGCAAACAGTTGGACACGACTGAGTGACTTCACTTTCACTTTTCACTTTCACGCACTGGAGAAGGAAATGGCAACCCACTCCAGTGTTCTTGCCTGGAGAATCCCAGGGACGGGGGAGCCTGGTGGGCTGCCGTCTCTGGGGTCGCACAGAGTCAGACATGACTGAAGCGACTTAGCAGCAGCAAAATGGATCCAATGAATGCACTCTGAGCTGTGAACTCCAGACAATAGGTGATTGACATGTTGAATGAATGAATGACCTCAGCTTTACCAGAGAAGGTATTTTCCAAGCATGCAGGTAAATAAAGCCTGGACTAGTTCCTTCAGGCTGAATTTCCATAGGGAAAATAGTGGCATGTCTAGCCCTAAAGTCAAGGTACAATCAAATTCTACTTCCCAGGTTTACAGGATCCTTTGTCACGTTCTTTGGTAAACCTTCTGTGATTCTTACTATTAAAGCATGAATAGCCTTCTCTACATACAGAAATGAGACCGACTGCCCACTCCCCCAGGGTACTCAAGACAAAGAGGAAGGGCATTTAAGCCATACTTACTGCTGGTGGAGGACACATGGCTGTAGTCAGACCTGAAACACAAAACCTCAGTATTAGGAGGATTAGACGTTATTTTTCTCTATCCAAGTGATCTCTTCAAGCTAGAATCTTAAAACAGTCAGTAGTAGCATTTAACTGGTAAACCAATGCCACAAGTTAAAAAGTGTCATGCTGTGGACTGTTTTGCACAGAATCAAGTTATGTCTGAATTTGAAAGCACAGCTATAAAGACAGTCTAGAAACCCAGGGTCCCTCATATGGGCTCTGTGAGTCTCCCACATGGGAGACCAGATGGATTCTGAACCATCTAAATTTACTGGCAAAGTTTTGAATGGAAGCTTATTTATCTGGAGAGAAGGCTCAGTGTTTTCAATAGATTCTTGAAAGGGTTCACAACCCTTCCCCCCACCGCATCCCCACCCCACCATGAAGGTTAAACCCCTGCAAAAGGTTAAACCCTTCAAAGGTCAGTTCCACCCCTTGGGGAAATGTTTCTCTGCTGATGTAAGCAGAGGTGAAGTGGAACCCTGGTGAGTGAGAGGGGAACCTGGCTGGGAGGGCCCCTATACTCAAGGTCTGGCTGACTATCAGGAAACACTCAGGCACAATGGTGGTTGATTTCAGTTCCATCTGGGAAGAAATCCTGCTGATACTAGAGTAACAGGATGTGGGCTATGATCAGCAAAGGCAGGGTTAGGGCCAGGGTGAAATAACCCATCAGTTTCTACACAGAAAATCAGCTGCTGGCATTAGGCCTCTGTGAGAACGGGAATCTGGCCAAGAACTCGCCTGCTTAATCTCTACTAAGTTTCTGCTCTATTTGTGTGGCTCTTAAGCCGTCCCTCTCTGGCAAATTCCGTGGTATAGAAGCTATTGGTTTTCTCCCCGCAGGGTCCCCAAGTCATTCTCAGTAGGCAACTAATCTCTCAGGCACGGAGGGGTTTATTCTGCCAAGGTGGTAGTTAGGGGACATAGTTATGCAAATAGACTAGTTAATTATGTTTAATTTTATAGGTACACACTCCCTGTATTTACTAAGCCTCATGTGGCCTTTCTTGAATCATCTTTTATTCCACATTAAAAAGGCATATACAAAAAAAATTTTTAAGATCATAAAAAGCACTCTCTCTCACTAGTTAAAACAACCTATATCTCACACAAAATGATGTGCTGACTTACTGGTAGAGGGACACAATGGAAGCAAGACAGTGATTTTCTCTTTTCAAATGAAATACTGCATGTGTGCTAAGTTGTGTCCAACTCTTCGTGACCCTATGGACTGTAGCCCACCAGGCTCCTCTGTCCAAGGGATTCTCCAGGCAAGAATAATGGAGTGGATTGCCATGCCCTTTTCCAGGGGATCTTTCCGACCCAGGAATCAAATTCATGTCTCTTATGTGTCTTGCATTGGCAGGCAGGTTCTTTACCACTAGCGCCACCTGGGAAGCCTAAATGAAATTGGGTTGGCCAAAACATTTGTTCGAGTTTCTCAGAATGCTCTCATGGAAAAACTCGAACGAATTCTCTGGCCAACTCAGACGTTAATTGTCACAGAATCACTGAATTTTAAAACTGGAAAGAAAAACAACTACTAACACTTGCATATCCCTCAATAGATTACAAACTGCAGCCAGTGAAATCTCATCCAATTTTTCATACCACAGATTTGGAAACTAAGGTGGTAATATTTGTAAGGCGACACAGGAAGGGAGGAATGATACCATAAAGGCTTGAACTAGGGTGATGGCAAGGAAGGAGTTAGAAAGGAGAATGGCAAGTAGAGCCCCAGAGACACATGCTAGCTCAAGGAACAGGGAGAGGAGAAGGAGAGAAAGGAGAGTCCGGGATCAGGAACATTATGAAATGCAGGAATTGTAAGTCAGTGCATTAAATTCCTTCTGGAACCAGGCAGGACATAAATAAACTTTAGGACGATACTTAGCAATGTAACTATATATAAATGCAACGAATACTCAACCAGCATCCACTTGGTAGAAGCAATAGCAAAACAATTCCATGACAATGTGATCATCTTAAGATGGCAGGCTTCAAACAAATGGCATGACAAGTCCAATAAGACATTCTATAAGAATGTGCAATCGTATTGATTTTTACCATTAAAATTTTATATTTTCAGCTAGGGTTTTCCAAATGCTTTCGAAGCATATGGGTTTCACACATGCATACATTTTAAAAGATTTACATAGGGATGGATACGTATGTAGAATAAAATTTACATTTGAAACATTTTCCAAGAATCTCAAAGTGCAGAGGGAGTATTTTAGGGCAGGTGCTAGCAGAATGGATGCCTCTGCCTTGAATCTCTCCATACTTCTTGTGATGAGAAGCCCTGCCTGGATCAGGCATGCCAAACGGTCAGTCTTCCGTCACTCTTGCCCTGCTCGAATTCCTCCCTCATATAGCAGCCAATCTTTGCAAAGCACAAACCTGAAGAAATTCAAGCTGGACATAAACCCCTCTTTCTATGACTGATGGCCTCTGCTCAGCTCTGCAGTCTCATCCATCACTCCAATTTCTACCCCTGTTCACCATCAAAACAGAAATCAAACAGAAAAAAAAAAGTCACTTACAACCTCACATTGCTTTCCAGCCTCTGGTCCTGGTGATGTCATTTGTACCCAGTTGCCATAATGACAGAGATACAATTTTAAACTACTCTTTTCACTAACTCTATCATAAAATGCTGCCACATAGTTCCTGTAATTATATAATACAGTGGTATTCTATAATTTAGTCAACCATGTCCCTTTTGTTGGCTATATGGCTGTTCCTGATTGTTCATTTTTGCAAAGCACACGGAGATGAGATATTTATCAATATATTTAATTTCCTTAGAAAAATTATCATGATGGGGAATAGGAACTGAGTTGAGGTATGAAGACTTCTCTAGTTCTTAAAAGACATCCCAAACAACCCCAGAAGGTTATTTACTAGAAATATGGACAGTGGAAGACAAACTGTGAAGCTTGAAACAATTTTGTGCATAAATATCGTCAAACAATTTTGGATACTGACTCTGGTTCTCTGGAGGGGTGTGTACTCTCAGGTTTTTTAGGTAAGAGGAAACAAATGGGGATCCCCTATCTTGGGGATCTTATTTATTGGTCTCACATCCTAAGATGTGAGAAGAATTTGTAAGAGTTTATCTAGCTGGCTCTGCATAAGACATTCAGCTGTCCCAGAATGAAGCATGCTCTCACAAATTTTAGGATGAAAAATTTATGGACACATGATACAGATAAGCAGGATAATACAAAAATTATATATATTCACATACCTGGCACATACAGTAGACACATTTTCAAACATTATATTTATTTAGTAATGTAATACTAAACGGAAAGTGATATGTGGTCCCTTGACTGGACTTTAATTGCAATTATACAGAGGGGTTAAATAGAAAGAGGTCGGCACTTAAGATAGTTTACCACTGTCAACAGCCTACTGGCCAATTTTTATATTCATTTAAAGTGGATACCTTCCTAAATTCTCTTTTCCAGGGAAATCTTGGGGTAAGAATTGATCTAGACATTTCAGTGAAATTGATCTTGACATCTTGGTAAACATCAGCTCAATGCCCCATGGACCTCATCTGTGAACTCTCAGTCTACTGAATTAGATGTCAAAGTAATTTGGAGCTACCGAGCTCCACCTTGAACACGAAGATAACAAGAGTATCTAACAGATCGCCTTTTCTTCTATGCAGGATTTCCCCATCGACCGTTCTTTAAATGTCTCGTTTAAAAACCTGCTCTACCTACTTTTTCCCAGCTGCCGGTTTATAGACGCTAGACCTGTGAATTGTTGGTTATCTGGGAAATCACAGTGATGCATCTGTTGTAGGTCACCCAAAGATAAAAGACATAACATGACCCTATGTTTTCAGAAGCTCAGTGACAGCTGATATTACTGCCATTAATGCCAGGTCAAACTTCTGAATGAAAACAACCCATCAGCTATTGTTATATTTCAAACAGTGGCTTAAAGGCTAAATCTGGGAAACAGCACTAAAGAAACACCCATTGGAAAACATTCATCTTAGTCTTTTGTTTTGGTTTACAAAACTCTGCTTGTTTCTCTGTTCAAGAGATTCTGCTTCTTATGATAGTGGACTACTGTCAGTAGCCAACTTGCCAATGTTTTTCTAACAGAAGGTACGTGGAAGCACAAAGCAGGTTTTCAAGTGGATCTAGAGAATGCGAGTTTCAAAACGACATCAATTACCCCAGAATGCTAGTTTGCTTTTAGTCTTAGCCCATGTTGAGGGGTCAGACTGCAAAGGTACTGATAGCATTCCAAGCAAAAGAAAGCATTTGAACAGAAAAAAAGAATTAATTACAGACCAGCTGCTCCTTGAAAGACAACTTTACCAGGTGGAAAGTGTGCTGGAGACCTGGGCTTCAATCTAACCCATGCACCCTCTAAACCTTCATTTCCTCATCTTTAAAATAAAAATAATTACTATATCGAGGCATGTGCCATAGCCTTTCAGATGTTCTGAACAATGACCAAATTTGTAAGGCATTTAAAAGCATCAGAACCTCTTACTGTGATGAGGACACAGAACATATGGTTCTCAGTGCACCTGGAGATGTACCTTTTCATTATATAAAACTCGAAGGACTTCCTTGGTGGCACAGTGGATAAGAATCTGCCTGCCAATGCAGGGGACACAGGTTTGATTCCCGGTCCAGGAAGATTCCACATGTCATGGAGCAACTAAGCACGTGTGCCACAACTACTGAGTCTGTGCCCCAGAGTCTGAGAGCTGGAACTACTGAAGCCCACTGGCCCCGGAGCCTGTGCAACAAGAGAAGCCACCACAATGAGAAGCCCATGCACTGCAATGAACAGTAACCCCCACTTGCTGCAACTAGCGAAAGCCTGTGCAAAAACAGTGAAGACCCAGCACAGCCAAAAATAAAAGTAAATAAAATAAACTAAAAAAAAAAAAAGCATTTAAAAAAACCTCTAAGGGGCTTCCCTCATGGTCCAGTGGTTAAGAATCAGCCTTGCAATACCAAGGACGCCGGTTTGATCCCTGGTCCTGGAAGATTCCACATGCCCAGAGGGCCACAACTACTGAGCCCAAGTCCTACAACTACTGAAGTCCATGCACCTTAGAGCCTGTGCTACACAATAAGAGAAGGCACTGCAATGAGAAACCACAACTAGGCCTGCAGCAACTAGAGAAACCTGGACACAGCAAGGAAGACCCAGCGCAGCCAATATATATGTATGTTTCTGTTTTTTTAATCCTCAAGTTTACCATTTGGAGTATTTTTCATCCTGGGGGTGTACTTATGCCAGGCACCATTCTAGGGACTTTAAGTGTATCGTGTTAGTTGCTCAGTCATGTCTGACTCTTTGCAACCCCACGGACTGTAGCCCGCCAGGCTCCGCTGTCCATAGAATTTAAGTGTATAGACTCATTTAATCCTCACAACCACCCTATGAGGGGGGCACTATTATTGTCACTCACAGTTTACAGAAGGGAATGCAGAGGGCAAAGAGAGGTTAAGCAACTGGTTGAAGGTTCCACAATTCCTAAGTGGAGGAGCCAGCATTTAAACCGCAGCTGGCCGGCTCTTTTGACTGTAATTTTCAAAGGGATGAGCACAGTCCACCCCCTGGCAGTGGGACCCACAAAGGTTCTTAGAGGCATTTCAGATGCACTGCTGCTCAGTCATCAGCTCCAGCAACAGCCTCAGAATGCCTTGCTCCTCTGTTCTGCTCACACCAGCCCAGCAACAGTTCCCCCACCAACCCTGATGATCCCAGCTGCCCACTGTCTCTCTCGGCCTGCCCCTAGGCAGGTGAACCCTGCTGCAGCAGAGACAGACTGGCACCTTCCGATGTAATCACTAATCTCAGCTGGCTTCTCGCTCATCTTGGCCTGAACAGCCACGGCAGGTCTCCATTCTCCTGGGGGCTGCATCTGGACTCAATGGAAACCCATGTTCCCTTCTCTCCTGCTGATTGCAATAGGGATGTCCCCCCTCTTTCCAAAGCCAATCTGTCCAGCTGGTCCAAGGTCCATATGCCCCCACCATTTTAGAAAGCTGACATTACAGATATTCATCTTTCTCCTATACAGTTACAGCCTTTCTCATTCACAGAATCCTTTCTGTGAGCATTTACCGCCCGATTATTGCTTATATTGAAGACTCCTTGCCTCATCCCATTCCCCGCTCCCAGCTACTGCCTCTCTTCACCCCTCCCATTCCCAGCCACCTCCTCTCCCCTCACGCCGACCTGGCTTTTGCACCCACTTCTCCTCCATCAACTACTATTCTGCCTTCAACTTCTCTCATGGTCCAGCGGTTAAGAATCCATCTGCCAATGCAAGGGACATGGGTTCGATCCCAGATCCGGGAAGATTCCACATGGAGCAGAGCAACTAAGCTCACAGGCTGCAACTACTGAAGCCTGAGCCCAGAAGCCTGTGCTCCACAACAAGAGAAGCCACCACAGTGAGAAGCATGCACACTGTAACTAAAGAAGAGCCCCCGACTTGCGGCAACTAGAGAAAGCCCACGTGGAGCAATGATGACCCAGGGCAGCCAAAAATGTACAAAAAAAAGAAGACACTTCACCTTCCTCCTAATTCGTTTCTCAGTAGCATAGCTTATCTCTTTCCTTTTTCTCCCCTTGGCTTCCAGGGTACCCCCTTCTTTTTTTCACTCTATGCCTCCTTTTCCTCCTTTTTCTACCCTCCTTTACCTGACATTTAAATATTGTCGTTTTGCAAGGTTGGCCTTCAATAGCACCTGCTTCCCAGAGCTGCTGAAGGATTAAATGAGTTAATGAAACAGGGATGTTGGGAAAGATTGAGGGCAGAAGGAGAAGAGGGCACCAGAGGATGAGATGGCTGGATGGCATCACCGATGCAATGGACATGAACTTGGGCAAACTCCAGGAGATGGTGAGGGACAAGGAGGCGTAGCGTGCTGCAGTCCACAGGGTTGCAAAGAGTCAGACATAACTGGGTGACTGTGGGCGACTAAAAAACAACAATGAAACTTCCCAGGTGGCCCTAGCGGTAAAGAACCCTCCTGCAATGCAGGAGACATAAGAGGCATGGGTTCAATCCCTGGGTCGAGAAGATCCTCTGGAGAAGGAAGTGGCGACTCACACCAATATTCTTTCCTGGAGAATCCCATGGACAAGAGAAGCCTGGCGGGCTATAGCCCATATAGTCGCAAAGAGTTGGGCATACTTGAAGTGACTTAGGACGCAGCACAAGTCTTAGAATGATACCTGGTACATAGTAAATGCCAAGCATGTGTTTGCTATGACCTTTAGTCAATATAGACTTTCCTGGTGGCTCAGATGGTAAAGCGTCTGTCTACAATGAAGGAGACCCAGGTTCGAGCCCTGGATTGGGAAGATCCCTGGAGAAGGAAATGGCAATCCACTCCAGTACTATTGCCTGGAAAATCCCATGGACAGAGGAACCTGGTAGGCTACAGTCTATGGGGTCGCAAAGAGTCAGACACAACTGAGTGACTTCACTTTCACTTTCTTTAGTCAATTTAATCCACTCTGAAGGGTTTAATTGCCATTTTCAGGCTGGCAGTTCCCAAATGCAATGCCTTCCTTCAGTCCTCCTCTCTAGGTAGATAACCTGACTGCTGACTCACTATCTTTCCTTGGATGTCTCCCAATACTTCAAGAACAGCATGTTGAAGAGGAAACTTCTCATACCCTGCCCAAATTTGGTTTGGAGGGGATCAAGGGCTACTCTGAGACTCTGATGAAAAATAGTGTCTTCCCATAAAACAGCACAAAGCCCATCATTTTGCTTACAGCTCAAAGCAATTCATGCACCCCAAATTAAGACCCCTTGTCTTAGACGACGTGTCACTTGAGCTGACTCTTGAAAGAAGAGTAGAGTTTCACCTGGTGGACAAGCGTGCCAGGTGGAGAAGGGCCCAGCAGGCAGAGGGCAGCCTGACACAGGTGAAGGAACTGGAGAAAATCCAGCTGATGTGGTCGGATGCACGGTGCAAGGATGGACCTGTCAAGTGAAAGGGCCAGAGAGCGGGGGTTGGGGGGTACTGCACAACCCTGGGGCTTGTGGGCCATGCTAAACTCATTGTACTTTGTAGACAACAGAACCACTAAAAGTTTGCAAGGCAGAGAGACATGATCAGATTTGCATTTTAAAAATATGTTGTGCTAAGTCACTTCAGTCGTGTCCGACCCTCTGCGTCCCCCTGGAGTGTAGCCCACCAGGCTCCTCTGTCCATGGGATTCTCCAGGCAAGAACACTGGAGTGGGATGTCATGCCCTCCTCTAGGTGATCTTCTCGACCCAGGGATCGAACCCGAGTCTCTTACGTCTCCTGCATTCGCAGATGGGTTCTTTACCACCAGCACCACCTGGGAAGCAAACACATACTGAATGCTTTCTACATGTTTTCTGCACAGTCTCCATAGGCAGCTATATAAAAGCTGGATAGGGTAAGAGGGGGTAAGCGCTGGAAAAGCAGGAAAACTATGGACAGTTTTTTTAAATAAGTTAAGTCAACTTTAAAGGATATGTGAGTAAATGGCAAATACTAGATTAACAGAAATAGCCTAAACTATTTCACTATGCCATTTTAGCTTTAAGAATGCTACAGAAGTAATAAGAATTCTTCAAACATTTCTGTCCTATTAACGTACACGCTATGACAGAGGCTGAGAAGTGGCAGAATGCTCAGCAAACCCCTCCCAGGAGCCCTGACAGCTGTCATGCTGTTCCTTGGGAGTGTGAGTGTGTGTGTGTGACACTTCTGGGTCAGGGCTTCCTCTGCACTTCAAGACAGCCCTTGCAAAAAAGACCTGTTTTACGTGGGTTCTGCAAATTGAAAAACAATGGACCAGCTTATGCTTTATTTAACCCAGCTGAAAATAAGCTGGTTAATTTTGCTTTGTTCCTTCTACTCATGGTCTAGCTAACTAAAGATTGGGCTGATGAGGGGCAGGAAGCCAAGAATCTGTTTAAAGTGGATAAATGTTACATATACAGAGTGTGGGAGGAGGCACAGGAGTTCAGTATTTGGAATCAGGTTGCAACACTGGAAGGTAATTGGGTTCTGTAGTGAACCCTTAGTGATCACAAGTGTGGGTAACAAGGAAAGCACATTGCACGGTAAATGCTTTGGGGCAGTAAAGTCCCAGATGTGGGCTAGAGTGGGTGGAGGCTGCAAGTAAGTGTTGGGTGGCCGGGCAGGAGGGGCTGCCTAGGGAGACTCTCCTGGAGTCAGGTCAGACCCTGGGTCCATTCTGGACCTGGACTCTCTTCCTGTCCTCCCAGTGCTGCCACATCCTGAGATTATTCTGAATTGCCCCCCTCCCCCTCAACCTTCCAGGAATGAGGCTTTCTGTGCTCTGGGCAGCTCCTGTCCTCCCCACCGTCCCCTCCCCCCGGGATTACCGCTGATAGGAAAAGACGCCCTTTCCTTCTGGGTCGGTACCGCATCCGGGATGTAGCCCTGACTCTGCACCGGGAAGTCCTCTAGAGATAGGGGCTGGGCGGGAGCCTTTACGATGACCTCCATCTCCTAAAAGACATTGAGTCTTTTGTCCAACTCAGGAAAACAGTGTTGGTGGGAGAGGGTTAATTACATGAGTCTCCAAAGGTTTGGGCTAATTGAGTCAGCTGAAGCGAAGAGGATATTAATAATAATAATAATAAACAGGGCTAGTTTATAGCACTATCCTCACCTCACCTGTGCTCAAGGCTAGTGCTTCCAGCTGGCACAGGTGCGCAGGAGGCGAGGAAGTTTCGGCTGNTACCTTTGTCTATTAAAGTAGGACTGGAATATCAATGCACTTTACTGAAGGAAGAAATTCAAAATAATCTGATAGGAAAGAGCATCAATTTTGTCAGTGAAAGAAATAGACTAGTAATCAAAAAAGTAATACGGAGAGTGCCAAAGGAGTTAGTGAAAGATAAGTAGCTTTAAGATAGAACTTGCCCAGTGGCTCAGTGGTAAGGAATCCACCTACCAATGCAGGAGACACGGATTTGATCCCTGGGTCGGGAAGATCCCCTGGAGAAGGAAATGGCAACTTATTCCAGTATTCTTGCCTGGAGAATTCCATGGACTTAGGAGCCTGCAGGCTACCCATGGGGTTGCAAGAAGAGTTAGACATGACTTAGTGACTAAATGGCAATAACAAAGCTTTAAAATAAGAAATCTAAGGGTTAGAGGTTGAAACATTAAAAAAAAAATTAAAATCTAGGCATGGGATTTGCTTGGGTTTGAGTTTCAGTTCAGAGGGAAGTTAGGCCATCTCATTGCATGAGTCTAAATCTTCTGGATCATCTGTTCTATGGCCACCCTGATCTAAGATAGTTCTTTAAGTGAAATTCTAGTTTATGGCATCTAGTAGCAAATTGAACTGGGAGATATGTTGGTTTGAGAAGTTTTGCTCATTCATTTTTATTTAATTCTTTATTAAAAAAAAAAAAGATTTTCAGGACTTCCCTGGGAGTCCAGTGGTTAAGACCCTGGACTTCCACTGCAGAGGGTGCAGTTTTGATCCCTGGTCATTATTGTAGATGCTGTGTGATGTGGCCAAAAAAAACACAAAATTTCCCAGAAATAAAATTCAGGTTAAAGAGAGACATGGGAAAAAAATTCTCTTTCTTCCAAGACTCCAGAAGAGTTTGTCTGATGTGAAAAATAAATATTATGATCATGACAAGAAAAATTATAAACTATTGACAAATCTACTTAGACAAAGAAAGCCACTAGCCTTACAGGCAAGCATAAGGGGACCAGATGGCAAAGGGATAAATGAAACTAAAGATAAACTGTTGCGTTGGAAAATAATCTTATTAAAATATAAATGACTCCGCTTGGATAGGAAAGAACAGAGAGAGTGGTCCTGCCTTGGAGCCTCCAAGGAACTCTCAGCCTTTGCTTTATGGGGTAGACCCAGAGTCCAGGGCCAGACACCCCACATGGTGCCCACCGTTACTCCTCCAACTGCCTGGTGGTGAGCAAAAAATGAGATGGGAACTCGAAAGACTTCTGGAAAGGTGCTGTGGAGATTTATAAATACAGGGAAACATGAGACTCAGGACACTGCCCTCCAGGGCCCTGAGAGGAGGGCTGTGCCCCTGGGAACTGTGGGATGTTAGCTTGTGGGATGTTAGCTCTCTGTCTTCTTGTCCTCACACTTGCCTTCAGTGACCCAATCGTCTACCATTCTGCCTGTCTGTGTTCATTTCTTAGGGAGGCCATAACGAAATACCACACACTGGAGGCCTTCAACAGCAGGAGTTTACTTTCTCACAGCTCTGGAAGAAGCTGCAGGTCCAAGATCCAGGTGTTGGCAGACGCGGCTTCTCCTGAGGTCCCTGGCCTTCTCTCTGCACCCTCATGTGGTCATTCCTCAGTGTGCACATCTCTGGCGTCTTTGAGTGTGTCCAAATTTCCTCTCTTTGTAAAGACATCAGTGAGATCGAATTAGTCACTTAGTCATAGCTGATTCTTTGGAAACCTATGGACTGGAATTATCCAGGCAAGAATCCTGGAGTAGGTTGCCATGCCCTTTCTCAGGGGATCTTCCTGACCCAGGGATTGAACCCAGGTCTCCTGCATTGCAGGCAGATTTTTTATCATCTGAGCAACTAGGGCCCACCCTAAATGGCCTTATTTTAATTTATTTCCCTAAAGACTTTAACTCCAACTCTGGTTAACTTTTAGGGCACTGAGGGTTAGGGTGCCGATATGTGAATTTGCAGGTGCAAAATGTAGTCCATAACACTGCTTTCAAACACATCTCATGTAGGAGGCGGGATGGTAGGTGTCGTGGGTAGATTTGAGTTTTGATCCCTGCCAGACTGTTGAGTTCAAACTCAACAGTCTATGGCTTCAATAGGTTTATAATCTGGGGCAAGTTTTGTAACCTCTCTGACCACCAGTTTCTTTGTTTGTATTGCAGGCACTCTAAGGGCTTGTGAGGACAAAGGAGTTATTACAGAGGTAGTGTCTGGCATGGGGGAAGTTTTGGATATTAACATTAATCATCATTTTGCTCAATAGTCAGCTTCCAAGTCTTTCTCTCTTCATGAGCTCTCTCACCTTCTGTCCAATGCACCTGCCCCGTTCCACGCAAATGCTGCACACTTGCTCTCTCCTCCAAAGACACTGACTTGAGTATCCTGATGGATCTGGTTCAAATAAGACAGAGCCTCTGCCCTTGAGCCCTGATGTCATGACTCGGGGATTCAGGCAAGTAAGCCCCAAACCTCAATATGACGTAATCAGTATGTGCGTAACTCAGTTTTAAAACATGTACGAGATGCTATTAGAGTCTGTGGAAGAGAGGAGACAATACATCTTGAGAGAGAGAGAGCAGGAGGAGGGGGATGATGAGGAAGGGAAAAGAAAATTTCACAGAATAGAAAGTGTAAGTTGAGACTCGAGGAGTGAATAGAACTCACCAACCAGACCGAAAGGGGAAGGGCAGAGACCTGTCTTCTTTAAAGTCTAGGCTGTTCTGCCTTTCCTTCTGCCCCCTTCCCACTCTTCCTGGTCCCCTTGCTCCTGGGGGGTTGATATTAAAGTCTTGCTGGTTCCTCCTCTGGTCCAATGAGGACTTGGACATTTGGCTCACAACCAACCTTTCCAATACTGCTGTTATTTTATAACTGCTCCAGTGGTCATTTAAAACTCCAAGATGCAAAGTTATGTTCCCATCCTTCCAACTCCCAGTTCTGTCTCCCCACCTGGTCCTTAACCTCATGAAGACTTCAATTTATGTATCTCAGAGCTGAGCCACCCTTTAAGCTCTGGATGGACTTGCAACTTTAAGAACTTTCGTGGCCACCCTCTACTTACAAAATACAGGCACTTAAACCCTCTGCTTACTGCTTGCTGTTGTTGTTTTTCAGCCGCTAAGTCACATCTGACTCTTGGTAACCCCATGGACTGTAGCATGCCAGGCTCCTCTGTCTTCCACTATCTCACAGAGTTTGCTCAAATTCATGTCCGTTGAGTCAGTGATGCTATCGAACCATCTCATCCTCTGCTACCCTCTTTCTCCTTTTTGTCTCCCGTCTTTCTCAGCATCAGGGTCTTTTCCAGTGAGTTGACTCTCTGCATCAGGTGGCCAAAGTATTGGAGCTTCAGCTTCAGCATCAGTTCTTCCAATGAATATTCAGGATTTATTTCCTTTAGGATGGACTGACTTGATCTCCAAGGGGCTCTCAATTGTCTTCTCCAACACCACAATTTAAAAGCATCAATTCTTTGGCCTTCAGCCTCTTGCTTGCTAGATGTACCCTAAAATTTTCTCTCATCTTAAAATCCACTGCCATCATCCTGGTCCATTCCTCCCTTCTCTCTAGGCTAGCTTATTACACTGATCTTCCAATGGCTCCCACATCCCTTACTGCCTCTCTCATTTAGTCACTATACTATAGCCAGAGTGCTCTTCCTGAAAGAGGTCTGGCTGCAGCACCTGCCCTACATTCTGAAGGACTGGAAGAGCTTCCTGTGGAGTCCTGTCCCACGGCTACAGACACGGAGCCCAAAACCAAGGTCATCTCTGAAGCTGACCGAGCCCCTTTGTAACCATTGGCAAAAACACCCCTCCTCCCCAACCTGTCATCATCACCAGCAGGCTTCTTGACCCTGAATTAGGCAGAAATGCCCACCCCAGTACTTACTCCATAGTGCCCTAACCAGTCACCTGATGCTGCCCTTCCAGCAGAAATTTTCTTTGCCTTGAGGCTATAAAAATTGGCCATTAACCAGGAAAAGCCAACTCTTCCTGATCTGTCAGGAGGTCGGCCTGCTGCTCTCGCAACGCCCACATTATCCCTGCTCCATTGCACTTAATAAACTCACTCCCTTCTGAAATGCCCTGTTGGGAAATTCTTTCCCAACCTGCGTTCGGACTGCCATGACACTTCCTGTTGCTCTTATGATAGAGAGCAGAATTGTACCAAACCTCCACCCGTGTGCCATCACTGTTCCCCAGCCCTGCCATTCTCTCTGCATTCTCTGTGCTTGACTACACTGGCCTAGTTTCTCCAAAGATCAAACTGGCTTCCCTGGTGGCTCAGATGGTAAAGAATCTGCCTGCAGTGCAGGAGACCTGGCTTTGATCCTGGGTCTAGATCCTGGAGAAGGGCACGGCAACCCACCCAAGTATTCTTGCCTGGAGAATCCCATGGACAAAGGAGCCTGGCAGGCCGCTGTGCATGGGCTCACAAGGAGTCAGACAGGACTGAGCGACGAATGCTCCCACTACTGATGACCAGCTAGACTTTCCCTCCAGGCACAGAGGCCCTGCCATGCCAGTTTCTCTATCTGGGAAGCTTCTCACCTGGTTCTCTTGGCCATCCGATTGCCTTATTTGTTATTTCGTGGCTCACTAAATGGATTCCTCATTTCTGCTTTCAGAGGATCTTAACATAGCAGTCATTCTGTATTCGTTTGTATGGTACTTTGCTCATTCTCTCTTTCTACCTCTAAATGAGTTTGAACAAGTTCCAGGAGATAAGTGAAGGACAGGGAAGCCTGGTGTGCTACAGTCCATGGAGTCACAAAGAGCTGGACACGACTTAGCAAATGTGCAACAACTACTTATAACTGAGAAGTTTCATAAGATCAGATGATCTCCTCTCACCATGGTACCTTCACGGTTGATGGGACTGGTTGACACAGGATGTCCTTAGAACAGATGTCTCTATGCCGAGCACTTAACACTGAGCCTAGCACACAGTAGGTATTCTGCCAATGTTACTGAAAGGGTGACTCAGTATGTGAGCAATGGATGTCCTGACACCTTTTGTAATCCCTTGGAGGATACTAGAAAATTTTTCAAAGAAGTTCTCTCTCCTTTTAAAAATGACGTAGTTTTCATTAAAACATTCATCATGGACAAGGCAGAATATGTTACAGAGTAGACACAGTTCAAATAATTGTTTCATCCCACTGGGAGATTTATTTACTGGAAAAAGCATGACAAAAAAAAAAAGGGTACACTGAGTGACAGTGGTTAATTCCCACAACTCCTCAAGAGTTGACCCAAGCAACCTCTGGACCCTGCCCAGTGTGAGTAATCTAATGTGGAAAACATTATATCGTGAACTGGCTGTGTTTTGATGCTTTCACTTTTCCATCGTATTTTCCAGAATTCAAAATATTATACCAGAATCGTCTGTAAGTGAATGAGATCATTTTCTTCCCAGTCTGTCTTTGACTAGCAGTCTCCTACTGTGATGGGTGTTGATGGAGTGTCACCCAGGATTCTCGCAGGGTAGAGGTTGCTAAGCACTGAGAATTGTCTGCCGGAGGTTGTCGAATCTTCTCTTGTGGAGGAGAAAGGAGCTGTCTATTAAATACGGGAATTCATTGGTTCCTCAGGGTTAGGTTAAACGTTCTCCTGCTGATGGGGAGTGAAATGATTCCATGAGTTCCCCAGTCTCTCTCTGCGTTATGATTCCGTGATCCTATTAATGTTTGACAGGAGGGCAAGTCTAGATGTGCAATTCCATATAACCCCTGAGTTTCCTCCTGGGGATGAAATTGAATAGAAAATGGAATATATCATAGTGATGGGAATCTGGCTGTGTGCTTCGGAATAGTAACTAGCTGCACAGCTTCGTCTCCTAGGAAACAAGCAAAGTGCGATGTGAGGATCTTGGAGGGCTTATGCTATGGACTCAAAATTTATCTGGGTTTGGCTTCACGGTGGGAGGGAATGTATGTGATACTTCATCTGTGAGTCTGGGAACACTGACAAATGGTGTGCTAAGTGATTTAAGAAACCAACAGCGTATAAACCGGAAAGATCAAGGTGCAGTCACCGCTTTATGTTAGGTGGGAATGCGGGTTGGTGGGCTGTGGAAAGTTTTAGGTTGTTTTGCCCACAGTGCTAACTGTCAGGATGATTCATGGGAAAAAGAGACAGCCAAACATCTGCCCATTTGGTTTAGATGATGCAAAACACAGAGATATTTGGAAACATGTGAATGTCTGATATTGCATTGACAAACTTTCTGGATGAACAGTTGTGTGGGGTTGGTTTTTTTTTTTTTTAATTCCTTATTTTGGTGCTGCATAAATCATTTTTGAAAATGTTCTTTATTATATGTAATTTGGATTTGCATTGCATTGCAAACCATAACTTACGGGTACCCAGAAGGTTGGATTTTTTGTTTGTTTGGGGGGGGGGCGGTTTGTAATAAACATTTTCTAGTTCTCTTACGGAATTTTTCCCAAGATAAAGGGTATAGACTCTCCAACATGGCCTCTCAGCCCCAGCCCACGCGGGTGGCCACGCCCTCCTCCCTACAGCGTCCTCTTCTCCGACAGCAGCCCTGCTCTTCTCCTTGCCTGGACATTGCAGCCTGGATGACTGCAGATCCTAGGAGCAATCTGACTTCTGGCATTGGAGTCACCCTGTGCTAGTTCTTCTCTCTCTGTGTCTAGCTCTCTCTCTTTTTCTCTTCTCATCCTCTAATGATATCCTTGATGATTCTACACATGCCCCTGAAGACAAGGACTATCAATAGGCAGACAGCATCCAAATTTGTATCTTTGACCCATTTCTGCCAGCTGAGCTCAAACAGTAAGTCGAATTTCCCCGTGTGGCATTTTCACTCAGATGTCTCAGAGGTGTATCAGAGGCAACATGTCCAAAAGAGAAACTATGACCTTCCTCCCCAAACCTGCTGTCTATACAGAGCTAACGATCCCACTGTCCACCAGAAACCAGGGTCATCTTTGTAACCTCATCTGTCCCACCTTTCACATTCCAGTCATCACAAATACACCCTGAATATATCTCATGATTGTTCCTTCCCTCCCCCTCCGATGTCATCCCTCAGTCTAGGCCAACATCCCTGCTGACCGAGATGACTGGAATATCCTTCTAACTGGTGCCCAGTACTTGCCTCTGCCCTCTAATGATGTATTCTCAGTACCAGGTGGAGAACTCTTATAGAGAAATGCAAATCAGATCATGTTGCTGCTCTGCTCAAAGCTCTTCTAGGATCCCCCACCACCATGGGAGCAGCAAGAAGAATGGGCTTATAGGAAGAGACAGTGAATTATGTCTTAGAAGTGTCAAGCTTGAAATGCCTGTGGGGCATTCAGTTAGGGTCTGCTGGGCAGATGCAGAGAAGTCATAGTAGGAGATGTAACTACAGTAGGGGCTGCTTGCTGTAAAAAAGAACCAAATGGAGACATTATAAAGGTGAACTAGAAGGCTTCCCTGGTGACGAATCTGCCTGTCAATGCAGAAGATATGGCTTTGATCCTCGGGTTGGGAAGATCCCTAGAGAAGGGAATGGCAACCCACTCCAGTATTCTTGTCTGGGAAATCCTATGCACAGAGGAGCCTGTCCATGGGATCTCAAAGAGTCGGATACAATTTAGTGACTGAACAACAAGAAAGAAGGTCCAGTAAGGGCTCACAAGACAACAACCACACTTAGGTGTGACCATAGCATTCTAGAGGCTATAAAGGGGGGGTGGACTCTAATTCACTGGGGTCTCCAGAACTAACCAGTGATTTAGTGGCTGTTTTGTATACACCCAACTCACAAGAGATTGATGTACAATCATGATATCAATTCATTATTTAATTTAGAGTGAGAAATAGAAATACTAAAAATTCTCCCAAAGACTTAAGTTCACCACTGGATACTTTCTCTCACTATAAGACAAATTATAACCAGCAGGCTGCTTGGTGAGCATAAAAGCCAAGGTAGGGAAGTGAAATGAATGGTTCTTATTGAACTGTTGGCCCAGAAAGTCGTGTACATGTTTCCAGATTCTGTTGAGGCTGTGTCTTGAAGTTGTTGATGCATAGCTTAAAGGTAAGCTTGGGATAACAACAGCGGCACTGTTTTTGGTTTTTTGTTTTTTAATTTTATGGAAGTATAGTTGATTCACAGTGCCGTATGTTAATTTCTGCTGTACAGCAAATTGACTTGGTTATACACGCATATTCTTTTTCATATTTGTTTGCATTACGGTTTATCACAGGATATTGACTATCCTGTGCTGTACAGCAGGACCTTGTATTGCATGCATCCATGCTAAGTTGCTTCAGTTGCGTTTGATTCTTTGGGACCCCATGGACTGTAGCCTGCCAGGCTCCTTTGTCCACGGGGACTCTCTAGGCATGAATACTGGAGTGGGTTACCATGCCCTCCTCCAGGGCATCTTCCTGACCCAGGGATCTAACGCACGTATCTTAGTCTCCTGCGTTGGTAGGCGGGTTCTTTACCACTAGCTAGTTTATATCTGCTAATCCCAAACTCCTAATCCTTCCATCTCTCGCCCCATACTTTGGCAGCCATAAATCTGTTCTCTATGTCTGTGAGTCTGTTTCTGTAACTGTTTTTATTTATATATAAGAATTATTCTCTATAAATGGCTTTTGTTCCCTTGTTAAAAAAAAAAGGGGGGGTTAGGGGGGTGGAGCAAATAACCAAAAGAAAACATAAGGCTATGGAAATGTTCAGGATTTAGGTAGAAGTATTTAGCTCAAAATGTATCATAATTCCAAAGGTAACTTTGGACTCTCCATAGGAGCCAGCCGGAAGGATGCTCTAATTTATTAAACTTTCCCCCTGAGAAAGATAAAGCAGTTTAGCGAATAGTCATTTGATTTCTCCTTTCTGCTTGAGTCTTAGGGAAAAAACACCCAACAGAGATAAGCACCAATGCTTCTGAGGCAGTCGCCTTGGGGGAAAAGAAGCCATGCAGAGTGAGTTTGGTTCTAATGAGCGCAAACTGGGAGAGGCAATGAATTTACTCAGACCTGAGATCTGTATTCCTCTAGCGTCTTTTTGCCCAGTAGGATGATGTCAAGAATTTAACTCTGAGCCTGGCTTATACAGTATGTTAAGTCATTACTTACTTAAAACTTTGTGAGCTAGATACTCGGTGTGTGTTTGTGCTAAGTCTCTTCAGTCGTGTCCAACTCTTTGCGACCCTACAGACTGTAATCCGCCAGGCTTCTCTGTCCATGGAGTTCTCCAGGCAAGAATACTGGAGCGGGTTGCCACTTCCTCCTCCAGGAAATCTTCCTGACCCAGGGATCGAAACCGCATCTCTTAGGTCTCCTGCATTGACAGGTGGGCTCTTTACCACTAGTACCACCTGGGAAGCCTGCTGGATGCCCTATGTATCCCCAACCTGCAGGTAAGAAAATGGAGGTACAGGGAGGCAGGGGGCTTGCTGAAGGCACGGAACCAGTAAGTGGCTAAACAGGGATTTTTGCCCAGCTGGTTAGATTCCTGAGTTCACCGTCGCAAGATCCCCACCTCTTCCTTTTGCAACATAGATCATTCCTGAAATGAACACAGGACGCTGTAGTGGGAGTCCCAAGTCTATGACCCATGGTCCCAGAGGTGATCACATCACATCTGTAATAAGTCACAATCAGCTTGAGGACACATATGTCTGCACCCTGGACTTCCCTGGTGGCTCAGATGGTACAGTGTCTGTCTACAATGTGGGAGACCTGAGTTCAATCCCTAGGTCAGGAAGATTCCCTGGAGAAGGAAATGGCAACCCACTCCAGTACTCTTGCCTAGAAAATCCTATGGACAGAGGAGCCTGGTGTCCCTGGGGTCGCAAAGAGTCTGATGACTGAGCGACTTCAATTTCACTTTCGCTTTCATGCCTGCACCCATAGTCAGTGGGGAGGGGGCTTCCACCTGAGGACCAGGCTAGGAGAGGGGCTGAGGTGGGGGCGGGACATTGGTGCCTTTTCTATTTTTTCGTTCTTACCCACATACCAAAAGATGGGATTCTTTCTTAAGCACCCTAGCTCTGGACGGCAAACCGAGGGGAGGGTTGTGGGTGGTGATGGGGAAACAGAGCATGAAGCTTGGAGACGAGCTCTCAGGTCAGAACACACAGGTTCACTCCCCCTGGTCTGTGCAGGGCTGCACCATCTGGTTGCTCTTCCTACTGACCACATCCTTCTATTAGAGTCTTTCTTTGGAGAGAGCAAAATACAATTGTTTGGATTTCAGCTTTTTAAAAACTTTTTATTTTATATTGGAGTCTAGCCTACTCACAATGTGGTGCTGGTTTCAGGTGGACAGCAAAAGGACTCAGCCACACATATACATCTATCCATTGGGATTTCAGCTTTCTTAGCTAAAAGTCTCACCCCTCTATGCTCCTTGGAGAAGAAGCCATTCCCACGGCAGCGTAATTGGGCTTGGACAGATGCAAATAGCATCAGTTTTATGTTTCTACACAATCTCTTCATTTTCTTCTATATATGTTTAACATACTGTGCTATTTATTAGTTCTTCTGTTTAATACTCAGCAGGTGATGTTACTTATAAATTACAGTGATGATGGGGGTGGATTGCTTCCCTTCTCTCTGTGGATTAATGTAGGAAGAGTGTTGTGAGCATTTAAGTGAGAGCCAGTGTCTAGGCAGAGAGAAAGGAAACAAAGCAGCTTTGGGAACTTTAAGGGAGAGGTTCAGGAAAGAGGAGAGCAGGAAAGATCGTAGCTTCGTGGGAGACTGTGCTATGGAAGCCAGAGGTGAGAGTTTGGGGAACATGCATAGTCATCAGGAGTGTCCGGATATTCATATAATAATGCATATATGTGGAATCTAGAAAAACAGTATAGGTGATCTTATTTGCAAAGCAGAAAGAGAGACACAGACAGAGAGAACAAACATATGGATATCAAGGGGAAGGGAGCAAGAACTGGGAGACTGGGATTAACGTTGACTATTGACACTAGGTATAAAAGAGATAACTAATGAGAATCTAGTGTACGGCCCAGGGAACTCTACTCAGTGCTCTGTGGTGACCTAAATAGGAAAGAAATCCAAAAAAGAGGGGATATATGTATAGCTGTCAATTCTAAAGGAAATCAACCCTGTATGTCCATTGGAAGGACATATGCTGAAGTTAAAGCTCCAATACTTTGGCCACCTGATGCGAAGAGCCAGCTCACTGGAAAAGACCCTGATGCTGGGAAAGATTGAGGGCAGGAGGAGAAGAGGGTGGCAGAGGATGAGATGGTTAGATAGCATCACCAACTAAATGAACATGAATTTGAGCAAACTTCCGGGAGAAGGACAGGGTGGCCTGGTGTGCTGCAGTTCATGGGCCACAGAGAGTCAGACATGACTTAGCAACTGAGCAACAATCTATAGCTGATTCATTTTGCTGTATAGTAAAACGTGAGTCTGAGTGAACTCTGGGAGTTGGTCTGGCGTGCTGCGACTCATGGGGTCTCAAAGAGTTGGACACGACTGAGCGACTGAACTGAACTGAACTGAAAGCTAACACAACATTGTAAAGCAACTTAATACTCCAACAAAAATTAATAATAAAGAAGAATGTCAGATACTATGTGGAGGGCACATCAGATGAGATCCATGGAGAAGGTGATGAGAATCAGAAAGCCCTGATTCAGGGCTTTCACTGTAGAAAGTGAAACAAAGGGTCATTACAGTGATGGAGATACTGAGAATCAGATGACAGGTAGGTTTGTTGATTTTAGTCTGGGGTGGCAGACTGGAGAACTAGGCAATATGAATTTGAACCTAGGTGTGTTAACTAAGCAATGAATATATTAGACAAGTTTTTGGCTAAGTGTTCTTATTGGGATAATGTCCAAACAAAAGGTCTCAAAACTTATGGCTCAGGGTTATTTGCAAAATTGCCCTGTGTATTTATGACCTGTTGAAAAGCAACTTCAATTGTCAGAGGGATCACCCAGGCTTTCTTGGAAGGGTCACTTCAATTTTCTTGGGTAGTAACCTCAGCTCCAGGGCCCTTCGAACAGTAATCTCCATTTGCTTGAAACAATGAAATTGTTTACTTGGCTAGAGTCTTTCACCCGGGATATTAAAGAAACAGTGAAGTAGATCAAACCTATTAAGTTCAAATTCTATGTCAAGTTAGGAAGTGAGTAAGTATAGTTAAAATATAAAGCTTAAAAGAATCCAGCATATTATTTGATCAACACACTCCCAACCCAGGACCTTTGTACTTGCTACTCTTCTGCCTCAAAATCTTATTAACAATAGCTTCATCTCCTGCTTTCAATCTTTATTCAAATACCAACTTATCAATAAAACTTTCCCTAATCACCTTTTTAAAAGTTGCACTCACTCCTCTCCCACTCTGCTGAATTCTTTTCAAGCACCAGCCATCACTGTACAAACCATTTATTTTAGTCGTTTATTTGCCCCCACTGGGCATCCGCTCCTAGTGCTGTGCTCCCGTGCTGCAGACAAAGTGATAAACAAAACAGATATGCTTCTTAGAGCTGCTTGGGGGTCAGAATGAATTTACAAGGGCATGGTTGCCTAGCAAAAGATAACGGAAAGATCTTCTCAGGAACAATACAACCGGAGAAGAATAGAATCGTCTAAAAGGATTTCAGTCGTCTTAACATAAATTGAGTGTTTTTATTAAGTTGTTCTAAGTTATTGGGTTAGTAACGTGGTTTCATACACATGCCACTTATATAATGCTATAAACCAGTCCTACCTCAATTTTTTAACTGATGTAATCAAATAAAGGACACCCTCAGGAAAAAAAAGATATGCATACGTAAAACATTTCAAATAGAACCGAACCATTTACAACAAAAAATGAGGCTCTTTTCCACTTAAATTTCTCGTCCTTTTAAACTAACTTCCTTCCATGTTTTTTTCTGCTTCCTTTAGACATGTTCCATGCGTGGCAACCACTCCAGTATTCGTGCCTGGGAAATTCCATGGACAGAGGAGCCTGGCGGGCTACAGTCTATGGGGTCACAAAGAGTCGGGCACAACCGAGGAACTAACATGTCACACACATACTCACACACATGATTATATTATTTTTAGTCAATTTTCAATATTACAGACTGTGTTGCCTTGATTTGTTTCTTCCTTTTTTTCCCCCTTATCACTCTATGCAACTGTGGGATCTTAGTTCTTCTACCAGAGACTGAACCCAGCCGCAGACTGTGAAAGTGTTCAGTCCTAACCATTGGGGCATTCCGGGCTTGATTTTTTTTTCATTTAATGTATTTTAGGGATTTTTTTTGGAATATATTACAGGCCTGCCTCCCTTTTGAATAGCTTTCTTTTAATATTTCCTTGCAGGATGGCCACAATTTAGTAACTTATTGATTAATGCAGACAATACCTGGGTGAACATCCTTATAACCTTATTTGTTCATTTGTCCACATGTAGCTATCCCTGTAGGGCAAGTTGTTAGAAACAGAATTGCTGATAAGAGGCTATGAGCCTGTATGACCCAAGAGCTTAAAGTCTTTCTTCTTCAAATTTGAATGAAGGTAAAACTTGATCCTACTTCTAACATTTCCCGCTGTGTTCATCCAGCATAGGGCTTGATGCCTCAATCCCTTGCTGCCCAATTTCCTAGCTTAATAACGAAGATGGTTAATAGCTATGCAAATACACCGGAGATGTAATTTATTAAAGTAGCTCCAGAAAGTACCACTTACGCGCTGGGAGAATTGACTTAATAATGCAATTTCACAAGCCTTTATTAAAGGCTCAATTCTTGGGCCTGCTTCATCCTTTTGTGTGTGTTTGGGTCACAGGCGCGGTCCTCAGCCAAGGCAGCAAAGAGAACAGAAGAACGGAGGGTGCCTGCTGTGCCTTCCGTCTGAAAACGGGGCAGTGTAGAGCCTGCTGGACGTGCTTTTAGCAGCCAGCAGGAGCATTGTCTGTGGACACCAATTAAATTGAGTCAGGAAAACCCCTGTCTCCTAGGGAATCGTGAAGGCATTCAGCCCCTTCCACAGCATCTGGGCTTGTTCCACCTCTGCCGGGTGGGATGACTCACATGGAAATGCTAGAAGAGAATGTTAGAGCAGGGAGAGCCAAACTGTGACTCTTAGAACATCACAGTTGTGCCTTAAAGGAGCCTTGGGGGAAAAGCTGCTAATAAAGTCAAACTTACTAATTTTTTTTTTTTTTATAAAATTCTAGTTTGTCTGTTGTATCATTTTCTATATGTTTCTGATCTTTCAGAGAGCCTGGAGTCTGTCTTTTATTTATTTAGACATAGTAAGCTCCGTTACTTTAAAGACTCTGGTAATTCTCATATCTGGGCTTCCCTGGTGGCTCAGTGGTAAAGAATCTGCCTGCCAATGTAGGAGACATAGGTTTGATCCCTGGTTCAGGATGATCCCCTGGAAAAGGAAATGGCAACCCACTCTAGTATTCTTGCCTGGGAAATCCCATGGACAGAAGAGCCTGGTGGGCCACAGTCGTTGGGGCTGCAGTACAGTTCCCGTATCTAAGCCTTGTGAATTGTGTTTTCTGTTGCTTCTGCTGGTTCTTCTTAACTTCCTTGTGTGCCCAGTTATTTTTGACTGGATACTGGATGTTTTATTTGGAAAAATATGTAAGAATGAAATTTAATTCATTAATGAATTAAGATAACTTCATCTAGATAAAATTTGTCATTGCTTCTGCCTGGCACCAGGGTGCTACCAGCTTGGGAATAACTTAAATCAGGTTCAAGGTTTGAGATTCACTAGATGACCCAGAAATAAAGTTCAAGTGTAATTCCATGAGAGGACTGATTCATTCCTGGGCCAGCCTTATCTCATTAGACCCTTTAACCTCTCAACTTTCTGTGGGGGAGAGTTTTTTTGTTATATCCTCATAATGTTTACATTCTCCAGGAGAATGTTCTGGCTTAGACTCCTAGTCTCAGGTCAAAGATGTCTCTCCCTCCCCCCTTTTTATTCCTGAATTATAATTTCTCTTTGGTTTTTGTAATTTCCTATTATCTTATTAGCTCTTGAAAGTGAAGTTGCTCAGTTGTGTCCGACTCTTTGCAACCCCATGGATTGTAGCCTACCACACTCCTCCCTCCATGGGATTCTCCAGGCAAGAGTACTGGAGTGGGTTGCCACTTCCTTCTCCAGGGGATCTTCCCAACCCAGGGATTGAACCCAGGTCTCCCACATTCCAGGCAGACGCTTTAACCTCTGAGCCTATTAGCTCTTAGGTTAAAAAAAAATATTTTGTCCAATAATTTTTTGTTGTTAGGGCTGGTTTGATAAGATCACCCATTGTTACTGGAAAGAAGGAGTCCTTTTGGATATATTTTGAAGGTAAACCCAATAGGTCTCTAATTGAGTGGAAGAAGTACGTAACAGAAAGAGGAGTCGAAGATGACTGGGAGGTTTTTGACCTGAATGCTTAAGAATGGAGAAGCCAATAATAGAACTGAGAAAGACTGAAGAGGAGCAGATGAAAAGTGATCAGGAACTTGTCTGGGGGGATGTTAAGGCCCCAGATGGGCACCCAGGTGGGAAAATGGAGTAGGCAGCTGAGTATATTAGCTTGGAGTTCAAGGAAGAGCTAAGCTGGACAGATTTGGAGCCCTCAGTGTATATGTATATTTAAAATTGTGAGGTTGATTGAAATCACCATGGGAGTAGACACAGATAGAAGAGGTCCAAAGACCTTGCAAACATTTAGGAAATATTAATTCTCTCCCCTTCTCAATAGATACGATGTATTTTTTTAAGATTTTTTTTTTCATGTGGACCATTTAAAAAATCTTTATTGAATTTGTTACAATATTGTTTCTGCTTTATGTTTTGATTTTTTGGCCATGCAGCACGTGGATTCTAAGCTCCCTGACCAGGGATTGAACCGGCACCCCCTATGCTGGAAGTCAAAGTCTTAACCACTGGACCACCAGGTATGATGCATTGCCAGATATAAACATGGAAAGTTGTTTTTCTTTGTTTCACTGCAGATTAATATAACAAATGAAAAAATTTAGACAGAGGGAATTTGTCACCACGTCCTGTTGCCCTGCTTCCTTACTGTTGTCTTCTTCCCATCCCCGCCACACTGACTAACCTGGACTCCCCACATGTCTCAGTTGTCTTACCCCACAGCCTCAGAGCAGCTCTTCCTGATGCTAGCCTTTTTTATGTTTCCTTCACATCAGGAGCAGAATGATGCTCTTGCAACCCAAGGGTGATTGCTGACTGTCTGATTTTGAAGTGGCAGTCATAGTTTAATATTTATTAACATCATTTTTTACCAATTTAGATGAACAAGACTCTACAGGTGATGAGGGTTTCATAAAGTGAGGAAGCAAAGCAAATTTGGCTAAGAATATACGAGTGAAAGTACAGCGTTTTGGACAGAATACTAGAGTGGGTAGCTGCTCCCTTCTCCAGGGGATCTTCCTAACCCAGGAATCGAATCCAGGCCTCCTGCATTGCAGGCGGATTCTTTGTCATCTGAGCCCCCAGGGAAGCCCAAGGATACTGGAGTGGGTAACCTATCACTTCTCCAGTGGATCTTCTTGGCCCAGGAATCCAACCAGGGTCTCCTGCATTGCAGGTGGATTTTTTTTTTACCAGCTGGGTTACCAAGGAAACCCAGTTATTTCCTTCTCATTACTAATCATGTTTGGCAATTAGGAAACAGACCATAAATAAAAATAGGAATTTTTCTCAATTCTATGCCCCCTCACCACTCAGGTTTGGTTCTATACATACATCCATTTCTAGAATAAAAGGACCTGCATTTTCCTGTCTCACAGTCAGAAAAGAAGTTGGTTACCCAGGGAGAATGCAGATCTCTACAAAGAGATCCTTTGAAAATAAAACTTATTCTTGCCTCCCAAGGATAAGTTGGATGTGGGCCTGATTGAAGACAGGAGAGCCAAGCGGACGACCTTTCTTTTTTCCTGGAGAATATTGATTTAATTTTGGAGTATATTTCTGCAATAATTCATCAGGGCAGAGGAATTATATTTATTTTCATCACTTTTGTTTAAAATCCAATGATCCAGGCTATCTCCGCTTTAAGTTTATATTTTTGTTTCTTTTATCTTTTGACCCACACAGAAGCTGTGGTTGCCAAGAGGGCACAGACTGGGGGAAGGATGGAGTCGGAGTTTGGGAATAGCAGAGGCATCCATATAGAGATGGATAAAGAACATGGTCCTACTGTGCAGCACAGGGAACTGTCGTCAAGATCCTGTGATAAACCACGATGGAAAAGAGTACGTAAAAAAATGCATGAAAGCGAAAGTGTTAGCCGCTCAGTGCTGTCTGACTCTTTGCAACCCCAGGGACTATAGCCTGCCAGGCTCCTCTGTCCATGGAATTCTCCAGGCAAGAACACTGGAGTGGGTAACCATTCCCTTCTCCAGGGGATTATCCCCACAAAAGGATCAAACCCAGGTCTCCCACATTGCAGGCAGATTCTTTACTGTCTGAGTCACCAGGGAAGCCCAAAAGCATGTGTATATACGTATAGCTGAATAACTTTGCTGTACAGTAGAGACTAAAACAACTTTGTAAATCAGCTATACTTCCATAAAAATAAATGCAGAAACAAACAAATGAGTAAATGCTGTTTTTAAGATAAGTACTTCAGTGGAAGGGTTTATAACCAATGCTGATCCTTACTATAACTAAAATGTATTTGGTGTTTACTTGAAGCTAGGCTCTGTGCTAAGCCTTTCACATAGATGATGTCATATACCCCTCATCACAACCCTTGGGGACAAATATTTTATCATCCCCATACTAGAGACGAGGCACAAAGGGTGTTAGTAACTTGTTCCGAGCTGGTCAGGAAGCAGTGGAATGCCAGAGCTCTCACATCTAACCTTTCTGCTGTTAAGTCCTACAGGATGGACAACTGCCCTCTTCATTGTAGTAAATTCATATAGTTTTTGTACACTCAGGACCAGCGATGCAAAAACTTGGGTCAGCATTTGGTACACGGGGTGCATACACAGCTTGATTTCTGGTGGCTTCTTTCTCAAATCCTTTTCCTCAGAATGCCTTTGTTGTTTCATAATCTTGGTCTCATCCCTTGCCAATATGTTTTCCTGTCTTGATTCTTGAAATTCTGCAGCATACTCGACTTTGGTTTCAAAGGATACTCTGGCTTTGGGGGAGTAGGAGCTGGGAGAAGAATGGAGTTTCCTTACACGAGAGCTGGGAGAACTTGAGTGTAGTCTTAAGGAGGAGAGGAAGGTCCGTCAGGGAATCCCACGGACAGAGGTGCCTGGCAGGCTACAGTCCATGGGGCTGCAGAGAGTTGGACATGACTGAGGAACACAGCCGCATAACATCTTCAGTAATGACCTCAGATGTGATGACATGCTTAGGTAACTGGATGTCCTGTGGAAACTGATGAAAGGCTGAGTTGACATTTTGGTTGATTTCAGCCTGAATCAAGATCAACAGGCATGGGTGGGGGAATACAAGCCTGAAGACAGAAGATTTTTGCTCAGGCAGTGGGAAACTGGCTTCCGGGGTGTCAAACATGGAACGATTCCTAATGTTGGCCTAGTCCAGGGTCTGACCCGGGGAGGGGTGACTGAAAGGGAGTAGCTGTGCAGGACTTTGGAAGTGAAGACACGGAGGCAGGATTCATTTCATAATAATTGCCACACTCTGATGATCCCTACTGCTATCATGATAACAAGCCAATCACTGTTTAGCTGTGTTTTCAGTTTCCCTTTTCTGTGTAACATCAAAAGATCCAGATGGAAAGTGGAAAATTGAGGATCCTCAAGAAGACGGTTGGAGTAACACCAAGTATCCAGCAGTGGAAAGACGCAATGTCAAGGTGACTGATGAATAACTTTTGTCTAGACATTTTGAAGTCAAATAGGAACATCCAGAAAGTGGATATTGGCAGACAGTTTCCTAGAAATGAAACATGAGGTTGGAATAAGCCATCACATCTGGTCTGAGAGCCTAGAGAAAATGGATCTCTGTATCAGCCAAAAATTAAAGCTGGCCCCAAAGATGAAAGGCAGGTAAGAGGCTGGGAAGTCTGTCAAAAGAAAGATTTTGAAAATTTAGGTAGCAGGAGATGAATGGCAAAGTCGTGGCTAAGATGAAATAGCCTTGGAAGTAAAACCTACATGGGAAGCAAAGGTCAAGGGATACAGGAGGCAAAAGCTCAGAACACATTGGTGGTGCAGACCTGTGGGGAATTTGCTTCTGAAAATAAAATAAAGGGAGACATCAAAGAGGCCTTTACAAGTTTGAAGGCTTATTCTTACCTGCAGTCAAAGAAAAGACTTATATTTTATTGGAGCAAAGTACAGATGAAGAATAAATCAAATTTAAGTGCACTGTAACATTCTTAATGAAGTAGAAGTCAGAATTTTGGATAATAGGATTGAAGAACAGAGGATCCAGTTTTGTTGACCATGTCCTGCAGATGCTTCTTGGACACTAACGTGCACACAGACCCACCTAGGGATCTTTGTTGCAGAGTTCGATTCATTATGTCTGCAGCAGAGCCACATTGACCTCATTTCTCAGAAGCTCCCAGGTGATGCCAGTGCCGCTGGGCCTCAGACCACACTGCGACTGACTGGGCTGTAGAGTAGAGTTTTCCACACCTGGATTCCCAAGAAGCCTCCCCAGTGAATGCTGATATGCAGCAGGACTTTGGAACCACTGAAAAACTGGTTGAGATTAAATGAATGCAAGAAACAGAGGCATCGGGACCATCATGAAACTTCTTCAAATAAAGTTATTTCTACCCACAGCAGCATGTGGGAAACAATATCACAGATGTTTGTATAAAACATCTAAAGTGTTAGTCGCTCAGTGTTGTCTGACTTTTTATGGCCCATGGACTGTAGCCCACCAGGCTCCTCTATCCATGGGATTCTCCAGGCAAGAATCCTGGAGTGGGTAGCTGTTCCCTTCTCCAGGGGATCTTCCCTACGCAGGAATTGAACCCAGGTCTCTCTCATTGCAGGTAGATTCTTTACCATTTGAGCCACTAGGAAATCCAGACATCAAATGTTTGGGATGGGTGTGGTAAGTTTTTCATAAGTCGTACAGTGTTTGTTTTAAAGATGTTTAAGGTCTGGAGTGGATCACGGAGGATAGATGAAATGAGTAAATCAGTAAGCATGTTAACATCTTGTATCTTTTTTAATCATTCTTTTAAGTGTTTGAATAATAAATGCAGTCAGTAATGTCTAGGTATTTAAGGAGCTAGACAGAAACAAAGAGCATCTGAGATCATATGTATATGAGGACGTATGTGTGTGAATGTTGTGTTTAACAGCATGTAAGTATGTGCGTGCATGTGTGTGTATGTGTGTGTATTTACTGGGAACCCAAGAAGTGCTGACATTGGCATGAGTGTCCTATATTGCCTTATATTCAGGTGGTGAAAACTCAGTGCTCTTCAAGCACTTGTCCTGTGCTGTGTTTGGTTGCTCAGTTGTGTCCAACTCTTGAGCCTCTGTGGACTGTAGCCTGCCAGGCTCCTCTACCATGGGGATTCTCCAGGCAAGAATACTAGAGTGGGTTGTCATGCCCTCCTCCAGGGGATCTTCCCAACCCAGGCATCGAACCCAGGTCTCCCACATTGTAGATGGATTCTTTACCGTCTGAGCCACCAGGGAAGCCTCCCTCAAGCACCTACTCTCTTCTAACTCCATCAGACTCTTCCTCCAATTTTTGTAGACTCCTGTATCTCTTCAGCATTCAAAAGGATTCAGTCTCTGCTACATTCAATTTTGTCCCTTTTAGTAAAATGTAATTAGATGCAAATACAAATCACAACTATTGTCAGAATTCAAATGGGTTCTGATGAGAATTAATATTTTCCATTCATAGAAGTACTGATTTAGAGCACACAAGAGGGCAAAAATTCAAAATTAGGCAGAAACCACTCATTTCTCAAGCAGAAATAGCCATATTCATCTTACAGAGATTAGAATTTTGCAATCCAGTTATCAGAGCTTTCTGCTATGAAAGGCTTATCCTCCCTCTCAAATCTTACCCTCCATAATGACAATTGAATAAATGAATACGTGACAGAATTAATTGAATGCTATTATCTTCACTTTACAGTTTCAATTTCAGATCTTGCCTCATTAACACAATTATCCAGGAAAGCGTTATGTTAAATAAACATACAACTGTGCTTTCCTGTGTGTATTAATCAGAATTTTTGTGTTCACAAGTGACAAACTCAACTCAGACTGATTTAAAACAAAGGAAAATGAACTTACCGATTCATGTCACTATAAAATTGAGTTATACTTTGGGTATAATGGACCCAAAGAGTCAACTTTTCAATCTCTTTAGTTTCTTCTTCTATTTCTTTTGAGTGTTGGCCTTACTCATTCCTAGAGAAGACAATTTTTTTTTCTAGTCAAGGAAGGTTTCAAACTCAAGGCAGCTTGAACTTATAGACTTTAGGACTAAAGATCCCAGAAGAAGAATCTTTCCCCATATCTAGGGCAAAAAAAAAAAAAAAAAAAAAAAGGTCATTGGGAAGATTGTAATTCAGCTTGGCTTACATGCCTGTCTCTGAAACCATTATTATGACCACAGGACTAGAGCCCTCCACTTGCCACGCTCGGGTCACATACTCAACTCTAGGACTAAAGTATGATCAGTATCATTCCCACCTTGACAACCTTGATTGTAAGAAGAATGTTTTCCCTGAAGGAAGGGATGATAGGCAGATTGATAATGTATTTCCATCTCATTACAGGTTGAGCCTGAATGGTAAATAAGATAAGACTCATGGAAGTGCTGTCAGGGACAGGAAGAGAAATATCTGGAAGGAACTCAGGGAATATTAATGGACAGACATAGGAACAACAGAGGAGTCTCAAGTTAACACATATCTATATGTGTATGTGTGTTAAGTTGCTTCAGTCATGTCCGACTCTATGTTACCCTATGGACTGAAGTCCACCAGGCTTCTCTATCCATGCAGTTCTCCAGGCAAGAATACTGGAGTAGATTGCCATGCCCTCCTCCGGGGGCTCTTGGATCGAACCCAGGAATCGAATTCGCTTCTCTTATGTCTCTTGCGTTGGCAGGTGGGTTCTTTACCACTAGGGCCACTTGAGACATCCCTATATGTGTATAGGGAGGTTTATATCTATTGCTAGCGGACTTCAATAGGTATTTATAGGTAACTATAGTTACCTATGGAGAAGGCAATGGCACCCCACTCCAGTACTTTTGCCTGGAAAATCCCATGGACTGAGGAGCCTGGTAGTCTGCAGTCCATGGGGTCGCTAGAGTCGGACACAACTGAGTGACTTCACTTTCACTTTTCACTTTCATGCATTGGAGAAGGAAATGGCAACCCACTCCAGTATTCTTGCCTGGATAATCTCAGGGATGGGAGGGCCTGGTGGGCTGCCGTCTATGAGGTCGCACAGAGTCAGACATGACTGAAGCAACTTAGCAGCAGCAGCATAGTTACCTATATTAGAATATAAAGTTGTCTGGCTGCAGTGGGTGGTCTTAGGAGATTAAACCAGCATGAAAGCATTTATCACTAAGTACAGAAATAGTTCATAATGATATGGGATCTTGGATCTAAAGTTGTGTATTTTGTCAGGCGATCAGCTGAGCTGTAGAGAGCTGAGCTGTCTAGAGTGGAGACTGGTGTTAGAGTGGAGACTGAAGCAACAAGTAACAAGAAAGTAACAGCAAAGCCTTTCATCACTCACTATGATATTATAAGCAAGAGGACAAACCCGGAGACAGCACTGACCCCCTCCCCATTCCACTGTGCCCCATGGAATGAACACGCCTGGCAAGTGGATCACCGCAGACCTGGGAGTGTCTCACTGTTGAGGGAGCCCCCCACACAAGGTTCCTGCAGTTTTAGGGCTCCTATAGTTTTATAGATCATGTATAAACATGATCAGATGTGTATTTAACCTGGATGCTGGAGGGAGGGAGGAGAGGAAGAGGAAGAATGAGAAAAGGCTGGAAACTGACCCAAACCAACATGCTCCTCTGTCTTCTGTGTGTCCTGCAACTTAATAGTTGGACCCAAGTTTTGATCAGTCTGCGGCCATGTTATCTCGTTGTAGTCACGTTGTCTGACTCTTTGTGACTCTATGGACTGTAGCACACCAGGCTCCTTTGTCCACGGGATTCTCCAGGCAAGAATGCTGAAGTGGGTTGCCATTCCCTTCTCCAGGGCATCTTCCCAACCCAGGGATCAAATCCAAGTCTTCTGCGTCACAAGGGGATTCTTTACCGCTGAGCTACTGGTTAGCACACACGCATACAAATTGGTAGTTGAACCAAAAGTCTTCATCAGACACACATTTAATCTTTTTGGCAAGACTATGGAGAGACACTGTGTTCTTGCCCCACCTCCACCCCAGGTTATTGAAATATACTTGCCATATAACATTGTGTAAGTTTAAGGTATACATGTTCATTGGAAATACTTACATATTACAAAATGATTACCACCCCCATTTAATACAAATTGTCATTCAGAAATACTATATTAATTTAATTCTCAACAGCAATACTTGCATATGCCAGTCCTTCAGCATCTTTTCTAGGTAAAGACAATACTTGGTTTTTAAATATTGGAAATTTTGGGAGGAAAAGATATTATATTGTTGTTTTAATTTGCAAAGTTTTGCTTACTAGAGAGGTTAACAATTACTCATGTGTTTATTAGTCTTTGTATTTCTTTTACAACAAATTACATGTTCATGCTTTATGCTCATTTTTCCATCGGTTTTAGTATCATCTGTATTGATCTGTTCCATGGTATTTATATATTAAAATTATTAATCCTTTACTAATAACCTTTTTATTATCAATCCTTTAGTAAGATTAATCCTGCTGTATTAATTGTCAATATTTTTCTTGTTATTTATTGCTTAATTTGTTTGTCACTCTTTCGTTTCAGGTTTTGAAATTTTATACGGATATTTCTCATGTTTTTCTTTGTTATTCTAGAGTTTTAATCTTAGAAAACCAACATTCTCTTAATAAATGTGGTACATCATTACATACTATCTTCTCATTATGTTTACATTTTAACATTCGTCTCAATTCATCTACAGCTCATCTGAGTATGTCTTGCAGAGTGATGACCACTATTTTTTTCAGTCACCAATTCTGCAGATCATTTGGCAAGGATATCCCACCGTGTGACTGAGGAATGGACTGGGATGGGATGAAACGGCAGTGGAAACACAAATCCATGTGAGCAGACAATACCTACCATAGAAGCCGGGTGGAGAAGTACTCGCATGAACCCCCAAATGCAAGTGGGTTGGCATGAGTTACGTACCATGCCCGCACTGCTAGATATCAGAAACTACACAGGTGGAAATGCAGGGAAACCAAGGGACTTCCGACAGGTTTGGAAGCTGAAAGCCTCAAAATTGCTCCCATATTTTCATAGGAAAGCACAACTGTCTGGTGTGAGAACAGAAAAACTTGAAGAGCGTTTGGTAACCTTCAGTTTATCCGTGAGTGTTAGCATGGATTGTATGGCAGAGAGCTCATTTCCTGAGTGACAATAATAATCTTTACTGGTTCCCTTAAAAGTGGTTAGCATTGAGGACTTCCCTGGTGGCCCAGTGGCTAAGACTCCATGCTCCCAATGCAAGGGGCCTGGGTTCAATCCCTGGCTGGGGAACTAGACCCCATATGCAGCAACTAAGTTCACACGTGGCAAATAAAAATCCTGGATACCACAGTTAAGACCCAGCACGTACACACACAAAAGGGCAGACAAGCACAGAATTTCTTCCTGGGCTTTCACCCCTATAAGCCTCCATAACCTCAGGCTCAAAGTTTCCACAGCCACTCTGCCACCTGTGAAGAAGTCATCATGGCTAAGAGCTTGCTTAGTCACCCTAAAGACTGAGTGTGGCCACCAAGACATTTGTCAGAGGCCACAAAAACCAAGAAGTGGAAACCCT
Organism: Neotragus moschatus; assembly: GCA_006410615.1. NCBI lineage: Eukaryota > Metazoa > Chordata > Mammalia > Artiodactyla > Bovidae > Neotragus > Neotragus moschatus. The sequence goes on from SJYA01002027.1 coordinate 5,080,420, forward strand.
TTCTCATCCTCATATCCAGGACTCAGCAATAGGGTGGGCAACATGGAAACATGGGCCCCAAGGCATGGAGTTGTCTAACTGACTGGGTGATTAATTCTGCTAAGAGAAAGAGCATTCTGAACTTGTACTTGGGAAGGTGCCCAGTGATAATAGTAGTAGTAACATCAAGGAAAATAACAGTTATTGTTTATTAAGCACATTCCAAGTGCTGAGTGCTTTACAAAAATCAACCCTAATCCTCTCAACAAGAAGTACATGCATTTTCACTAATACTTTCTAGTCACAGAAACAAATTTAGGAAGGTAAACATGTTTTCCCAAATCACAGAACTGATGTGAACACTAACTCACGTCTGATACAAAAGCTCAAGTTTTTAACCACTTCTGTATTCTGTTGGGATAAATAATACTAACCTCTATTTGTTGAATTTATATCAAGTATGAGATACTGTGGAGCCTCTCTGATAGCTCAGCTGGTAAAGAATCTGCCCGCAGGAGACCCCGGGTCGATTCCTGGGTTGGGAAGATCCCCTGGGGAAGGGATAGGCTACCCACTCCAGTATTGTTGGGCTTCCTTGGTGCCTCAGATGGTGAAGAATCCGCCTGCAATGCAGGAGACCTGGGTTTGATTGCTGGGTTGGGAAGTCAGACCTGGAAATGGAATGCCCGGAGCTTAATGTGTCTCTTGTGAAGGTAGAATTTACCAGCCGAGACAGATGGTTGGCCTTGTGGAGGCAGAGTGTGCAAGGAATTTAGAAAGTCTGGCATCCTTCAAGGAGTGCGTGCTTGCAAAGTCGCTTCCGTCATGTCTGACTCTTTGCAACACTGTGGACTGTAGCCTGCCAGGCACCTCTGTCCAAGGGATTCTCCAGGCAAGAATACTGGAGTGGGTTGCCATGCCCTCCTCCAGGGCATCTGCCTAACCCAGGGATCGAACCTGCATTTCCTGCATTGCAGGCAGATTCTTTGCTGTTGAACTACCAGGGAAGTCCCTCGTTCAAGGCATGGGAATTCAGTTCTGGAGGCTGAAGTTCACAGCTTGTGAAGGGAACACTGGAAAAGAGATGGAGAAGGCAACTCGCCTTCAGACACAGCACATAGCTGTGTGATTTCAGGATGTTGATGTGTGCCTTAGTTATTCCTGGTGTGGGTCCATTGTGTTTTAATCAACCTGTGGGCTCTGTTGTCTGTGTGCTGCTTGGCCAGGCGAAGGAACTCAGTGAATCAAAGGCTGTCTCAGCCAAAGGTACACGTTTCTATCTAGAGATAACCTGGGGGACTCTGATGATATCACAAAGAAGTGATCAGGACAAAGCGAGAGTAATTCGATCAGAAGCAATCTTTTCCTAATGTTTTGTTGCTTTTTCAACCATGCTGAAAAAGCTTCGATCCCTATGACTACACTCTCATTGTTTGCTTTCAGCAAGGGAGCAAGCAGTGGACCGGAGGAAACCACTATGACTCAGCTGATCACCTGGAAGCTAATTAAGAAATCAAAGCCGGTGAGCATCAGTTTGTGGGAGTTGTAGAATTCTGAAGGTGCTAACCTGTAGCGCCTGATCAAAATTCAGGAGAGGACCGTGAACAATATGGATTAGTGACGGGAATGATTTTAAACTGGATTGTTTGGTTTTGCTTTACTGTTGAGCTGTACAGATTCTTTATTTATTTTGGGTATTAACTCCTATCTGATTTATAATTTGCAAATATTTTCCCTTGTTGTGGCTCAGCTGGTAAAGAATCTGCCTGCAATGTGGGAGACCTGGGTTCGATCCCTGGGTTGGGAAGATCCCCTGGAGAAGGGAAAGACTACCCACGCCAGTATTCTGGCCTGGAGAATTCCCCAGTCCATGGGGTCTCAAAGAGTCAGACACGACTGAGCGACTTTCACTTTCATATCCTTGTTTATATTCTTTTTTTCTCCCCTGTGCTTTTGGTATCATATCTATGAAATCATTGCCAAACCAATGTTATGAAACTTCCCTTCCATATTTTCTTCTAGGAATTTTACAGTTTCAGGTCTCACGTTTAAGTCTTTAAATTATTTCAAGTTGATTTTATGGTATATGATATGGGTTATGGTATGTATATGGGTCCAATTTCATTGTGTTACATGTGGATATCTGTTTTTCCAACATTTATTGAAGAGACTATCCTTTCCCTATTGTGGTTTCTTGACTCTTGTTGAAAATTAACTGACCATATACATGTGGATGGAGAAGGCAATGGCACCCCACTCCAGTACTCTTGCCTGGAAAATCTCATGGATGGAGGAGCCTGGTAGGCTGCAGTCTATGAGGTCGCTAAGAGTCAGACACGACTGAGCTACTTCACTTTCACTTCTCACTTTCATGCATTAGAGAAGGAAATGGCAACCCACTCCAGTGTTCTTGCCTGGAGAATCCCAGGGACGGGGGAGCCTGGTGGGCTGCCGTCTGTGGGGTCGCACAGAGTCGGACATGACTGAAGTGACTTAGCAGCATACATGTGGATCTATTTATGGGCTCTATGTTTTGTTCTTTAGGAATAAACTAAGGAGGTAAAAATTTATGTACTAAACACTATAAAACATTGATGAAAAAATTAAGAGTAACAAATGGGAAGCCATCTGTGTTCATGGATTGGAAGACTTAGCATTGTTTAAATATTCATACTACCCAAAGCAATCTACANTACATGTGGATCTATTTATGGGCTCTATGTTTTGTTCTTTAGGAATAAACTAAGGAGGTAAAAATTTATGTACTAAACACTATAAAACATTGATGAAAAAATTAAGAGTAACAAATGGGAAGCCATCTGTGTTCATGGATTGGAAGACTTAGCATTGTTTAAATATTCATACTACCCAAAGCAATCTACAAATTCAGTGCAATCTCCACACAAATTCCAAAGGTTTTTTTTTTTTTACAGAAATAGAAAACAAATTCCACAACTCATGTGGAACCACAAAAGACCATAAATAGCCAAATCAATCCTAAGAAAGAAGAACAAAGTTGGAGGCATAANGAGGGCCCCCTGAAATGCTTCCTAATTCCCTTTGCAGAATGAGCCATGGAGGAAAGCCACAGTCACAGGCAAAATTCATTTGCTTGAACATTCTCTTTAATGAGCAGGTTCATTCATTTTCTGGGGAGCGCTATTGTTTTGTCTCTGGCACACCACGAGGAGGACTGGCTGGTGCAATCAGTTCCACCCAACACCCATCAATTCAGTTAAACAACCAGTGGGGAGGGAAGAAAAGCCAGAAATCAATGGCAGTTGTTTCATTGGATTGACGGGCCACTGCAGGCTCTTCAGATCCATCTGTTGGCTGGTGTGCTCAGTTGCTGCCGTGCCTGCAAAGTGTCACACGGGAACTTCAGGCCAAGGCAGACCCTACCAGAAGGTGACAGCCAAGGCTCACCGTGGGCAGCGGGTGCTTCTTTGGCTGGGCTGACCTTCCTGTCACAGGCAGCCATGAGCATCACCATGGGCATGAGCATCACCATGGGCAAATCGCCTCTGGCGAATGGTGAATCACCATAACAGCCACCTTTTCGGAATGCCTTCTGTGAGGGCCCTTTACAGACATTATTACTTGACTTTCAACAAACCAGCAAGGTAGGAATTGTCACCCCTCCCTGCTCTTTCCTTGCATGAGATTTTTGGAGAGGCCATTTACTTGGCTAGCCAGCAGTGAGAGGAAGAGGCAGCGTTCAAACTCACTCCTTTCCATTGTCAAAGCTGACATTCTTGGCAGGATCCCACTGGCCTCTTATCTCTGGATAGTTTGGTGGCTGAGAACAGATTCTGGAACCTGACAGAGATGGGTTCAAATCCCGGCCCTTCCTGGGGGACCTTGTGAAACTTACATAACTTTTCTGAATTTCTGCTTTTCCATCTGTGACAGATTTTGTTTTGGGAGGCTCCAAAATCACTGCTTATGGTGACTGCAGCCACGAAATTAAAAGATGCTTGCTCCTTGGGAGAAAAGCTATGACAAACATAGACAGTGTATTAAAAAAGCAGAGACATCACTTTGTGAACAAACGTCCGTATAGTCTAAGCTATGGATTTTCCAGTAGTGATGTACAATGTGAGAGTTGGACCACAAAGAAGGTTGAGCACCAAAGAACTGATGCTTTCGAACTGTGGTGCTGGAGAAGACTCTTGACAGCAAGGAGATCGAACCAGTCAGTCCTAAAGGAAATCAACCCTGAATACTCATTGGAAGGACTTATGCTGTAGCTGGCCACCTGATAAGAAGAACCAATTCTTTGGAAAAGACTCTGATGCTGGGAAAGATTGAGGGCAAGAAGAGAATGGGGTGACAGAGGAAAAGATGATTGGGTGGCATCACTGACTCCGGAGAAGGCAATGGCACCCCACTCCAGTAGTCTTGCCTGGAAAATCCCATGGACAGAGGGCTGCAGTCCATGGGGTCACTAAGAGTCGGACACGACTGAGCGATTTCACTTTCACTTCTCACTTTCATGCATTGGAGAAGGAAATGGCAGCCCACTCCAGTGTGGACGGGGGAGCCTGGTGGGCTACCGTCTATGGGGTCGCACAGAGTCGGACACGACTGAAGCGACTTAGCAGCAGCAGCAGCAGCAGCATCACTGACTCAATGGACATGAATTTGAGCAAACTCCGAAAGATAGTGAAGGACAGGGAAGCCTGGCATGCTGCAGGTGATGAGGTCGCAAAGAGTCAGATACTACTTTGCAAGTGAACAGCAGCAGTCTGCAGCATGGGTGGGAATAATACCTATTTACTGAAGCAAAGTATACACCAAGTCCATTGTAGCCCTGGGACATTATAAACATAGAAAAGGCAGGGTTTTTTCCTTAACCATTATTCTTAGTAATATCATTAAAAGTAGTGATATGAGAGACTTCCCTGCTGGTCCAGTGGTTAAGACTCTGTACTTTCACTGCAGAAGACCCAGATTTGATCCCAGGTCAGGGAACTAAGATCCCACATGTCAGAAGATGTGCCCCCCCCCTAAAAAAAAGTAATGACTTGAGATTTCTTAAACTCCTATTATGGCTACAAACCTTCCTCTTTTCTTGTCCTTGCCACTTACAAATCCTTGGCAAGGTCTTTGTTTGGGTGTCAATGTTTAATTGCCTACCTCTGAATTTTAGTGAGCATTTATCACTAGATGACCCACAGAGGCTTCTACTAAGCCTACTCTATTCATTCAACATTTTAAAATGCGGTTGGGTTTCTCGTTCACTTGCCTGGAGAAGGCAATGAAGATCCATGAAAATGCTGACAGTGAAAGCTCGGAAACCCCACTTCTATGAAGTTCAAGATTAGGCAAAACTAACTTAAGACAGTGGAAGTCAGACCAGTGGCCACTTCTTGGGGACTAGTGGGAATTGATGGGGAAGAAGTGGGAGCCTTTGGGGTGCTGGAAATCTTTTCTACTAGGATCTGGACATTTGAGCTGTATGGCTATGATGGTGTCCTGTACTATCCATGGGCTCCACCAGAGTTAAGGAGAATTGAAACTGTAATTGTGCAGAAGGCCCTTCTTATACTCACAGAAAGCCGTAAACTGCCCTCCCCCACCTATGGCACCAGGTCACAGATAAGTTACTCCCTCACAGTGGAGTGAACCAGTCTGAATGAGAGCTGGTCCAGGGAGGCAGTAACACTGGAAAATGGGACGCACTTTGTCACCAGATGTGCAAACAAAGGAGCTGAATGGCTTTCAGACTCACTCTCGTTCCCACACAAATGTGGTAACTACCTTTGATCAAGTACCTGTTTTGAGCTAACTATAGATACGTATATTTTTTTTCTCTAGCTTTTCCAACTACCTTAAAGGTGAATATCTTTTGTTCCATTTTAGAAGTGAATTCTTAGGTTAGAGAAAACCCTTGTGGCTCAGCTGGTAAAGAATCCGCCTGCAATGCAGGAGACCTGGGTTCAATCCCTGGGTTGGGAAAGGCTATCCACTCCAGGATTCTGGCCTGGAGAATTCCATGGACTGTATAGTCCACGGGGTTGCAAAGTGTCAGACACGACTGGCAACTTTCACTTCACTTTCAGAGAAATCTTAGAACAGTAAGTAGTGAAGCAAGGTTTTAACCCTTGTCTGTCTGGCTTTTTGACCGAGAAGTGTAAGCTCTGCCGAGCGACTGGGTTTTCAGTTCCAGCTCTGCGTTCCCTACCTGTGTATCCTTAGGTGAGCACCTCGGCCTCTCTGTGCCTAATTTCCCCTTCTGCAGAAATGGGGGTAGTATTGGCAGATATGTATTGTGGGGTTGTGAGTTAAGTTGTACAGCACAGAGGGCTTCCCAGCTGGCTCAGTGATAAGAATCTGCCTACCAATGCGGGAGATGCAAGAGACACGGGTTTGAACCCTGGGTCAGAGAGATCCCCTGGAGGAGGAAACGACAACACACTCCAGTACTCTTGCCTAGAGAATCCCATGAACAGAAGAACCTGGCAGGCTCAGTCCATGGGGTCACAAAGAGCCAGACACGACTAAAAGCAACTTAGCAGGCACACATGCATGCTTTGTGATCAGGACACAGAAATGTGTTAAAGAAAGTACACTTTAAGAAATTTAGTTGAAACATTTTAGGAGTGGGCAGATACACGTAACATTTACCACCTTCCCCATTTTTCAATGCACAGTTGGGCAGCGTTAAGCACATTCATATTGTCCTGCCACCATCACCACCATCCATCCCCAGATCTCTCAGGAAACACTTACTTAAAGGCCCCTTCCCAAATGGCTGAAGTTCTAATTTTACTTCCTAAGAAACTATCCTCAGCTTGTTCCCAGCATGTAGTGAAAACAGAGCCCAATATCTGTTCCCCTTTTCCAGTAGGGGACAGGATGTCTGTGGCTGTAAAGTGTGAGTAAAAATGGTGAAATATGATGATCAAGTGTCCCAAGAGCTTGTGTCCCCAATGGTCAAGTGCCCAAAGGCCACTTGTTCTTAGTAAAAATGCCCCGCATCCCAGGGAAATGTGAGCAGTCCCTGCAAGCAGGTTTCCAATAAATAGAAAGCTTATCAGTCAAGGTTTAGCCTGTGCTTTTGTCCAGCCATCCTTTTCAAAGCATGCCAATGACGCCTCTTGTGGCACCCTGTGAAAGCGTTTCAAAAAGAGGTTTCTTCGTGACTCAGCTGGTAAAAAATCTGCCCACAATGTGGGAGATCTGGGTTCAATCCCTGGGTTAGGAAGATCCCCTGGAGAAGGGAAAGGCTACCCACTCCAGTATTCTGGCCTAGAGAGTTCCATGGACTGTATAGTCCACGGGGTCGCAAAGAGTCGGACACGACTGACTGACTTTCACTTTCATGTATATTATCATATGTAAAATAGATGACCAGTGCAAGTTCAATGCAGGAAGCAGGGCACCCAAGCTGATGCTCTGGGGCAACCCAGATGGATGGGGTGGGGAGAGAGGTGGGAGGGGGGTTCAAGATGGGGGGGCACACGTGCACCCGTGGCTGATTCCTGTCAATGAATGGCAAAACCACCACAATATTGTAAAGTAATTAGCCTCCTTAAAAAAAAAAATGTTTCTTTAAAACTGTTGTGTATCTAGGAAAACTTTATACTTCAAAATTTTGAGTTTGCTTGTCAAGGGCTCTGCTTATACAGGCAAAGTTCTAAAATGATGTTAAAATATCAGTATTGTACTGTATTCTGGAGAGTTGTTTCTTGTGCAAAATTGTAGACTTTTTTAAGTTTTTTTTTTTTTTTTTTTTTAGGTACTTTAAAGTCTTTATTGACTTTGTTACTATATCGTTTGTTTTATGTTTTGGCATGTTGCCACGAGGCATGTAGGATCTTAGCTCCCCAACCAGGGATTGAACCTATATCTCCTGTGTTGGATGGCAAAGTCTTAAACACTGAACCAATAGAGAAATCCCAAATGCAGACTTTCTTTTGTTCTTGTCATGCCTAAGTGAACATGGAAGTGAAAGTAAAGTCGCTCGGTTGTGTCCAGCTCTTTGCGACCCCATGTGCCGGGAGCCAGCGTGAGGAATCCCACCTGTGACAAGGTCACGTGGCAGAAGATTTTGATGGGCAAGGACGAGTCAAATCTCAGGTTTCCCCCCTGGCATTTCCTGAGCATGTACTCCCCCAAAATAAGAATCTGCCTGCTTTTCCACTCTTCTGACATTCTCTGGAAAAAGTCAGCTAAGGGCTTTAGTCTTCTGCATTTGATAGAGTGTTTCAATCCAAAAACCCCTCTGATGGCTTTCTAGCCTGCATGCAAGACTCTTACAGCTGCGCATGTGAATTGTTTGAGGCCTCCTGACTGTGGGAGGCACAAGAAGCTTAAAACATCCTAGGAATGTAGGGGCTTCCGAGGAGTCAAAATCATTAGAACAGGACTGATTAAAGGTTTCATTTGTTGAGCCAATACTTGCTGCCAAATTTTCATATCTTTTATTTGTAAAATATAATTGATATATAGAAAAACAGGTAATAGACCTGGCATTAGCAATATTAGATCTTTGAGTTAAGTACTTTCTTTGTTATAACCACTGCACCTTTGTTCTACAAAAATGTAACTTTAGGGTAATGCAGAGTAAAGAAAAAACACTTCTAGGGAAAAGGAGTTTTCTGGTTGATAGACAATTGACCAGGAGGAGAGCCATAAAAACGTTAACAGGCCTCTTGGCCAGAAGATAATGTAAACTACCTGAGACCTTTTGTATACGGGAGGTATGCAAAAAGAAAGCCTTGTCTCAATGAGGGTCAGGACTGCTGCCCCTGCATAACTCTGCATATTCCATTATGCACAACCTGGGGTATATGAGCTGATTTTGAAAAATAGTTTTTGGAGTCTTGCATTTGGAGTCTTGCACCAATACTGGGCTTCCCCCGTGTCTCTTCTTTACTCTAATTTCAGGCTGAATTCCCATCTGGGGCGTAGAGGCTCGCCATGTCTACTCACTTGTCTGGCTGCTAAGATCCATAAGAGAGAGAGCCCAGGGTGGGGCACTCTCCGATATTCAAATGGACACCGGTGGCCCAACGTAGATGGTGCAAGCTCCTTGTCTGGAACTTTATTGGCTTTCCACGTAAACCAAGTTATTCAGCCTCTTTTCTGCATCTTAATTTTCCCACTATACTATTAATCTAAATCTTATATCTCTAAATAAATAAGTTTTTTCTCGACGACACCGACCACGCTTCAAATTCCCTGGACCCGCCGGGGCTGGACCCCGGTACCCATGGACTGTAGCCTACCAGGCTTCTCTATCCATGGGATTCTCCAAGCAAGAATACTGGAGTGGCTTACCATTCCTTCTCCAGGGGATCTTCCCGACCCACGGACCGAACCCAGTTCTCCCGCATTGGAGGCAGACGCTTTAACCTCTGAGCCACCAGGGAAGCCCTAATACCACCTCAATTCTGCCCAAAAATGTCTGAGAAGATCCACCACCTCGTTCTTCCCTGGTCTTATTGATTTCTGTGTCTGTGGCCTGGGGTTGGTCAGTCAGAAGCAGGCTCCCATTGACCAAGCAAAATGGGGACAGTGACCAACCCAGAGGATTTTTTCAGCCTGACTGTCCAGAGTTAATGCTTCTGGGCTGTCTCGAGGGCAGGGGCATTTTCCCAATGGCTCTCTATCTAGAGAAGTCTGTTTCTAGCTGAAGCCACGTGTATCTCTATTTCAGATTTGCTAGGTTTTTTTTTTTTTTTTTCCAAACACCTGGCTTCCCTGGTGGTTCAGACAGTAAAGCGTCTGCCTGCAATGCAGGAGAGACACAGATTCAACCCCTGGGTCGGGAAGATCTCCTGGAGAAAGAAATGGCAACCCACTCCAGTACTCTTGCCTGGAAAGCCCCATGGACGGAGGAGCCTGGTAGGCTACAGTCCATGGGGTCGCAAAGAGTCGGACATGACTGAGCGACTTCACTTGCTTTTTTCACTCTTATTTGGCTTGCCAGGTGGTGCTAGTGGTAGAGAATCCACCTGCCAATGCAGGAGACACAGAGATGAGGATTTGATGCCTGGATCTGGAAGATCCCCTGGAGGAGGGCATGGCAACCCATTCCAGTATTCTTGCTTAGAGGATCCTGTGGACAGAGAAGCCTGGTGGGCTACAGTCCATGGGGTCACAAAAGAGCTGCACATGACTGAGCACATTGCACCTTTATCATATTTGATAATTAAGGGAGATACAGATGAAACCAGTGTTCCAAAGGCTTCTCTGATTTTCGCCCATGGCCACTTCCTATAAAAGAAGCTCTCTGCTAGGTAAAAAAAAATTTCTGAGCACGTTTCAGAGCCAAATGAAATGATGGGAACTGAGCTGTAGAGACCAAGGGCGCCATCTAGTGGGAAAGCAGGAAGCTGCCACTGCAGCTATTGAATGAAATTTGCAGCGTAGTTGAAATTCCTGCCCAGTTATTCCTGTGGGGCCCAAGGAGGCCTCAATTCAAAAGCTCCGAGATATTGGCCTTTCTCTGTAAATCTGTGTCTGTGGGGGTGAGGGGAAGAGGGGGCAGGAGCAGTCAGTTAGAAATTGCTTTGTCAAAGGAAAGGAAAGAAGCTTCCTTTGTGGGGTGTGGAAGATGCTCGCTGTGTCTTCTCCCAGATAAAAGGAATCAGGAGCAGTCAGCCTGCGGAGGAGCCTGGAAGATTCTGGAAACCCAGGAACCTCAGCCTTGGACAGCTATAGCATGGCTGTGCCAGCCAGGGACAGTCAGGGCTGGTCTGGCCAGAACGCCAGGGAAGGAGCCCACTTAAAGGGAGCCCTGGCACCTGAGGTCTATGGGGAATTTGTACTCTCAGCTGGAGAAGGGTTTTTGCTCTCCTGTTTCCTAAGGCAGGTCCTCCCCTGTGAGAGTGGATTCCTGTCAGTAAGCCAGAAGTCCCACCATGTGGCAGGAAAGAAATCTTTCTTTTCTTCTCATATGACACAGTGGGCATCCCTGGGGGTTCAGTGGTAAAGAATCTGCCTGCCAATGCAGGAGATATGGGTTCGATCCCTGGGTCAGGAAGATCCCCAGAGGAGGAAATGGCAACCCACTCCAGCATTCTTGCCTGGAAAAATCCCATGGACAGAGGAGTCTGGTGTCCATGGGATTGCAGAACTGGACACGACTGAGCTCACACACACACATACACCACAGACCAAGTCCACGTCTGGCCATGTTATACCCTAATGGGGCCCATGGAGAGAATCTATTGGACAGCAAGGAGGTCAAACCAGTCAATCCTATAGGAGATCAACCCTTAATATTCAGTGGAAAGGCTGATGCTGAAGCTGAAGCTGAAGCTCCGATACCTTGGCCACCTGATACGAAGAGCCGATTCACTGAAAAAGATCCTGATGCTGGGAAAGATTGAAGGCAGGAGGAGAAGGGGGCGACAGAGGATGAGATGGCTCTATAGCGTCACTGACCCAGTGGTCATGAGACTGAGCAAACTCTGGGAGACAGCGAAGGACAGGGAAGTCTGATGCGCTGCAGCCCATGGGGTTGCAAAGAGTCAGACACGACTTAACAACTGAACAACACCTTTCAGTATGTGAAATACAATGTTTGATTTTTGAATGTTGAACTTTACATTCCTGGGACAAACTCTACCTTATCTTTTCATATATAGTATTGTGTTTTACTGCCTAATATTTTGTTAAGGAGTTCTGTATCTCTCTTCATGAGGGATACCACGCAAACTCCGGGAGATGGTGAAGGACAGGGAAGTCTGATGCGCTGCAGTGCATGGGGTTTGCAGAGTCGGATACGACTGAGCGACTGAACAACAGCAAAGCAGGACCCGTGGTGAATCCTCGCAGCCCATTGTCCATTTGTGAGCCTCCTGGGGCTTCACTGGCCTGCCCGCTCTTAGCTTCTAGCTCTCAGCTTAAATGTCTCCTGCCCTGACTTGTACTGAGATTTTTAGAAGCCTTTACCTCCAGCGGACAGCATTGTTCTCTATCTTCCTGGCAGCCTGCAGGCTGGCTTCCCCGTGCTCAGCCCATGTGCTCTCACGCAGTAGGTCTTCCTGTCTGTCGTCTTCCCGCTGGGCAGGGTCGGCAGCTGGTGTGGCGTCCCCCTGGAAGAGGAGCTCCAAACTTTTCATTGAGCAGGGAGAAGCCTGAGCCCAAGGGCTGGGAGGGGGCAGTGGAAAAGGCCAGTGAAGACTCCTGTCTGCGGGCCCCTGGCGTGACCGCCCCACTAGAAGTCATAAGAGCTGCGAAGGCTACCACGGGGGGGCGGGGCGGGGGCGGTGGTTACGGAGATCGTAGGGGGCCAAGGCACTCTGCCAGTGCACAGCGTTCTCAAGTGCTGTTTATTTCCATGCCCTTGGTTCCATTTATTGCAAGCCCATCTGCTTTCTGGGATCCCTTAGAAGAGGCAGGAGGTGGAGGAGGGCGCAACATCTCCCAGAGTTTAGGGCCACACAGGGATCGCCGTCATCGGTGATGGCGGCGGGGGCGGGGTATCCTTGAGCCTGTGTGCGTGCTTAGTTCGGAGCCTTGGCCCAGACCTCACCCCAGAGGTTCTGATTTAATCGGTCCAAGAGGAAGCACAGAGGGACTGAGTTTGCCCCACAGCAGCGCTGAGTCTGAGGCTCCTCTCTCACATTTCAGATAAGAAAGGGTGTCCACATCTATGACAAAGCTCCTCGGGGTCCCCCCACCACCTGCGGCAGCTGCCGCTGTGTTTCACTGCTTTCAGCGAGACGTTCTGAGATGGCTGTGAAATGAAGTTGCTTTAGTCGTGTCCGACTCTTTGCAACCCCTGTGGACTATAGCCTGCCAGGCTTCTCTGTCCATGGGACTTTCAAGGCAAGAATCCTAAGTGGGTTGCCATTTTCTTCTCCTCTGAGATGGATACAAGCCAAGCAAACTTGTGACCTTTCATTCGGGCAGAGGGTCAGAGTGGACCACTGCAAGTGGAGAGATCTGCTCAGGTGATGGTTACAGCAAGGCGTACACTGAGGTTAAGGTGAAACCCAGAAACCTTGGCCAGGGGCACTTCAGTTTATATCTAGGGGGACACACATGGCTTGTTTTGTTCAGATGGAACATAGCTCACAAATGTAAAAAAGGTGGGAAATCCTTTGATGCACACCAGGGTTCCTTGTCTCAGGTGGTGGTGGGGGGTCTTGGAGGTCTTGCTTCTGCAGACACTCACTTGTTAGATGCCCTGTGCGTCAAAGGAGGAACACCTCTTATACAAAGACATTCTAAAACAAATGAAGAAATCAAGGTGCGTTTTACATGTTTGGATTTAACAAATGAATGCTTTCAAACACACACCCAGGTGTGTGATGCAAGATGGTCATGCTGTTTACAAGATAATAATGGGGTTTCTAAGAGTGTGGGATCATTTGTTTAGGGGTACTGGCGTCTAGGCGGTGTCTGACAATGGGCCACAAGCGTCAAGTTGTGAGGTGAGCATCTTTCTGTTGTATGGTGTTGGTTTATCAGTGGGCCTCTTAGCTCGGGCTGCTAAGACAGAACAACACTGATCGAGAGACTTAAACAACAGACATTCGATTCTCAGAGTTCTGGAAATCCCGGAGCAAAGTGCTGGCGAACTTGGTTCCTGATGGTAGTGTTCTTCCGGGCTTGCAGACTTGAGTCCTCGCGTAAAGGAGAGAGACAGAACTCTTGTGTCTCTTCTTAGGGGACACTAATCCCATCCGGAGGGCTCCAACCTCTGAACCAATTGTCTCCCAAAGGCCCCACCTCCTAATACCTTCACATTGGGGGTTCAGGTTTTAGCATATGAATTTGGGGAGGGGAGATACAATTCATTCTGTAGCACTGGGTGCCTTACAGCATCTGAGAGTCCTATCAGGGGCCTTTTTCCCAAGACCCTTTGTGAACCTGAAGTTTGAGTCAAGGGTCCCTGCCTTTGCTCCCCTCCAGGGCCTGCCCTCGGCTTACTTACATTTTCCAAGAATGCCGGGCAGAAAGCAGGGAGGAGGGGAACTTGGGGGTACAGGGGGGTCAAGGACACTGTTGATTACATAAGTCCTGATACGTCTGTGGCTCAGAGTACCATGTAACTGTTAAAAGGGAAGTTTAATTTGGGGCATAATTTCGGCTAATCAATCTGTATAAGCACATATACCATTTGTGATTGATCATTAAATAACTTGTACAAAGGGTTCATTTGATTCCCACACACACGCCACTTAGTTTTCAGGATAACCAAGGGCTATGCTTGAACAAGGGCTTCCCTTGTGGCTCAAACGGGAAAGCGTCTGTCTGCCTACAATGCGCGAGACCCGGGTTCGATCCCTGGGTCAGGAAGTTTCCCTGGAGAAGGAAATGACAACCACTCCAGTATTCTTGCCTGGAGAATCCCACGGACAGAGGCATCGCATTGGACATGACTGAGCCTGCATGCCTCGGCACACAGCCCTTAGGAAGAACACTGACTCAGTCCTTCACTCCCAGTGCTTATGACTCAGAATGTGAATTCAGTAACTGTGTATCGAGCCCTGGGTTCTGGTCTGCAAATGCAAAGATGACAGAAGCACTTGGGTCTCTGGAGGGTACATTCCGCCTGGGTTCTGGGTTCAAAATGATCTGGATTCCCCTCACTGTTTATTAGGAAGTGCGGTGAAGTGTCATCTACATTTTCCTATCAGTCGAAGGAACATAATACACCTAGGGTAGTTGTGTGATCACACGAGATGGAAGAAAAGGGCCTATGGATGGGGCTGACCCCAAGGGGGTCGGGGCGGGGTGAGCCAGCCAGAGCCTTGGGGCACCAGTGGGCTGGGGGAGGGGAAGTGAGACCTTTGCCCTGGCCGGGGGCACGGGTGGGCCAGGGCCCCATCTCCTCCAGCTCCTCCCTCGACCCTGGCCCAGGTTCCCAGAACACAGGTCTCCCCACCTCGGGCCACCTTGGGGGTGGAGGCATCTGTGTTAAAGCTCATCTCTGGTTTGCCCCAGAGTCAGGGCTAGACTTCTGGACTCTTCTATCACCTGAGGACCTAGCCAAGCACAGAGGGAAGGATTCTAGGAAGGAGGGCTTGCTGCTGCTGCTGCTGCTAAGTCACTTCAGTCGTGTCTGACTCTGTTCGACCCCATAGATGGCAGCCCACCAGGCTCCCCTGTCCCTGGGATTCTCCAGGCAAGAACACTGGAGTGGGTTGCCATTTCCTCCTCCAATGCATGAAAGTGAAGAGTGAAAGTGAAGTGGCTCAGTTGTGTCCAATTCTTAGCGACCCCATGGACTGCAGCCCACCAGGCTCCATCCATGGGAGGAGTTGTATTCAGGGAAAAATTCAAATAATCTGGTGATGAGAGAAGGATGAGGAAGATTCTCCAGGCAAGAGTACTGGAGTGGGGTACCATTGGAGGGCTTAGAGGTTTGCAAATGAGGAGTTGGCTGAGGCTGCTGCAGGGGGTATGGATGTGGGACCCCCCCCCCGCCCCACACACACACAGGCTCTCCGCGGCTCTCTGCCTCAGTGCCTGGGGCGGCTCCACCATCAGCCTCCAGGGCCCACGGTCCCGGTGCCTCAGGCGGAGCAGCCGCACTTAGGCACCACGGTCCCCGCCTCCTGCAGCCCAGGTCGCTGTCCAGCCTCGGAGGGACTGTCGGGGGCGGGGCGGACTTGGACCCGCGGAGGCGGAAGGTGGGCGAGGCAGTAGCGCGTTTCCCATCCCCTCCTTGGTGGGGCCGGCTCGGTCTGTGGGTCGTCTGCGGCCACTGTGGCCCCGGCGCTGACCTGGGCTTCCCGCCCACCCCCTCCGCGTCGTTGCCTCCCTTCCCGCTGGTGGGTGGTTTCCTGCCTGGGTTACCGGGCTGAAAACGGAGAGCCAAACCGTGGAGGCCTCTAGTGGCATTTTCAGGAGTTTATATCTACCTCATCGCTGCTGTCAGGAGCAAGGGACTCCATGCATTTCCTAGACCGATGCCTGGCACAGGGTTCGAACTCTAGCGGTTGCTTGTTCTTCCATCAGGAGGTGTCTACAATTTCCCTCCTGCCTCTTTTTCCCGCCCCCTCTCATCTTGTAAACCACCCCACCCCCCCAGGCACTTAGTACTGTGTCCCCACCAGATTCCTCCTTCGTCACAATGTGGCCTTGGTCTTTGTCTATCAAACAATCCCAGCAACGGCCCACCCCAGTCTTGGGCCAGAACCCCCTTGGCAGTCTCCTCTTGTCCCCCTGGGCCTCTGCACCCTAGAGACCACTTCCCAGGCCAGGACACTGAAGCCAACCCTCTTACAAGACTCAGTTTTAAACCTTGCAAAGGGCTTCCAGCACCACTCCCAGGCCCCATTTGCAAATACATTGCTCTTTACAAATAAAGCAGCAGAGAATCTTGGGTGCATGTGGACAATTTAACAAATGGATCAAAAGCTCAGTTCAGTTCAGTTCAGTCGCTCAGTCATGTCCGACTCTTTGCGACCCCATGAATTGCAGCACGCCAGGCCTCCCTGTCCATCACCAACTCCCGGAGTTCACTCAGACTCACGCCCATCCAGCTAGTGCTTTAAAAAATTGTAGCTCAATTCAGAAATGTCTTAACTTCAATAAGTAATTTGAACATCCTCTTCCTCATTCTTCTCTCATCACCAGATTATTTGAATTTTTCCCTGAATACAATTACTGTATTTTTTAAATGTTATTTTTAACAGAAAGGATGCTTTAGCCAATTCAGTGGGGTTAACAAAATTAGAGGGAAATGCTTATGTGTCCTAAGTTGCTTCAGTTGTGTCTGACTCTTTGTGATCCTAGGGACTTTAGCCCACCAAGTTCCTCTGTCAAGGGGATTCTCCAGGCAAGAATACTGGAGTGGGTTGCCATGCTCTCCTTCAGGGGATCTTCCCGACTTAGGGATCAAACCTGTGACTCTTTTGTCTTTGGGGTTGGCCGGCGGGTTCTTTACCACTAGCGCCACCTGTGGAAGCCCATTTATGTGTGAAGACACATGCATTTCATTGGCACTGGTCTTTATATGCTGCTAAGTCGCTTCAATCATGTCCAACTCTGTGCGACTCCATAGACAGCAGCCCACCAGGCTCCCCCATCCCTAGGATTCTCCAGGCAAGAACGTTGGAGTGGGTTGCCATTTCCTTCTCCAATACATGAAAGTGAAAAGTGAAAGTGAAGTCGCTCATTCGTGTCCTACTCTTAATGACCCTAGGGACTGCAGCCTACTAGGCTTTTCTGTCCATGGGATTTTCCAGGCAAGAGTACTGGAGTGGGGTGCCATTGCCTTCTCCAGGTCTTTACATAAAATACAAATTATTCCTTATTAAAAGAAAAAAATTAAAAATTAAAAATTAAAAAAGCAAGAGGCACAATTTCTGGCATAAGGTAGGTGACTATGCCTTTGTTGAAATTTACAAGATGTAAATAAACACATCCACTCATACATATATGCACACAGGCACAGACACAAAATTTGGACTCACTCACTCATTCAGACAGGTTTCCTTTCCGTCTAACTTATGCTCACCTTTATTACATCAGTGTACATCAGTGTGAATCATTTTCTCTTTGCTGTCTGCACTGCCCAGATCTGGGCGTGTGTGTGTAGGTGTTGCCCTCTGGTGGAACTTTTAAGACTTGCATGCTCAGCCGAATGAAAGAAATCCCAGTTTTCACCTTTCAAGATCTCAGTAAACATTAGTTAATCGCACTGTGTGGTTGTATTTATTTAATGACTGACAGAGAAAGAGGAAATTAAGAAGGACAGAGAGAAGGAGCAGCCACAGGAAAACCCCCATATAGTCTACAACAGTGATGAGTACCAAGTCGCCTCCAGTAAATATTTGTTGAATGATTAAAAAGCCTACAGGCTGTATGTAGATAGACTGGGAGTCTGTGACAGCAACTGAAGTGACCCAGTTCCATACAAACACTGAGAATCCTGCTGGATCTGGACATTTTTCAATATTCACTTCTTGTCATCACTTAATCCACCCAGCCCTGTGGCAGAGATGCGAGGCTCCTCTCTATCAGCTGTTTGGGTTACAGCCATTTTCTACTCAAAGAGAATTAAAGGGTTTAGAGAAGAAACATGCATTCTTGAACAGTGCAGTCTCTGTCCTGGGACCTTGATTCGACCTGGCATCCATATCTGATCCACAGTAGCAGTTTCGCTCTGATTCCACGCAGCGGGAAATAACATGCTTTGCTGGAAGGGGTAGGTCCGGGAGCTGAGAATTTAGTCCGCAAGTACAGGTTGGGATGGACAAGCACTCTGGCACGTTTGCCCATCGTCTTGGCAAACCTGGAAAGACGGACTGCCTCTAACTATACCTGTTCCTCCTTAGCCGTCACAAAGAAAGACCAGCACCCCTGCCCAGGAGAGAGGCTGTCACTGAGTAGAGACCAGGCTCTCTTCAGAGCCTGAAGCAATACTTCACCCCCGTTTCCAGCCAAGACTTGAAGAGGATAAAAATAGCAAATCTCACAGAGAAGGTTTTCCTGTGAGCCGAGGTAACAGGTTTCTTTGGAGTAAGAATAAAAGCAAGAATTTCCATTTAACTCTTAGGAAAAAAAAAAAAAAGGAAGCCTCTGTTCAAGAGGAATAGAGGTTTTATACAGGGTTTGGGGGTTTACACGCCGTGAGAAGAAACTGGGGGAGGGAAAGCAGGTGGGAGGTTACAGAAAGATCTGGAAGGACAGCCTGAAACCCCTAAGGGGTGGTTTCTCTACAAAGGTTGGCAGGAAGTTGCTACAATTCTCAAGAATCTCTGGGAAATCTCTCACCCAATCTGATATTTGCCAAGAAGCCTAGAAAACACTGTGGACCTTGGGTCTGGTTGGGCCCCTGGGGATCTATAATACACCCTGAGCCAAATATAAATGATTCTTATAGAGGTTATTCTTATAAAGAACCTTTCACTGGTTGCCCTCCGATGAGAGCCTCACCCTTCTACAAGGATGGTCACCACAGCTCCCCAGCAGACCGTGGCAGCCTGTCCCACTGGTGGCCCCAGTGAGCCATGCCTACTGGTTCTCTTACTACCTGCTGAGCTGGCCCTGTGATCGGCTTAATTAACAGTATTAAGAAGCAGGAGAACATGGTGCTCTTTTCCGTCTTAAGCCGTGAGGCTTGGCAGTTTCTGCCTTTGCTTTATTGGAAGCCCTGAGCAGCTGAGGCAGAATTCTGGCCACTCTGCTGGAGGGACCATGTGGAGGAGAGGCCTCTGTGTCCCGGCTCCCCAGCTGAACCCAGTCCCAGCCTGCCCATGGCTGAATGCAGGCATGGGAGTACCACCACCATGCCCATCACCAGTCCAGATGAACTGTAGAATTGTGAGCAAATAAAATGATTGCTGAGTTTAAACCACTAAGTCTCAGGGTGGATTATACATGGTAAAAGAGAAGTGAAGCCCTCACTTTTCCTAAATCTGACAGAGCTCCTACTTAAGGTTTCTAAATGGAATTTTCTGAAAATCCCATTTGCCACACCATCTTCCACTCTAATTTCTTATCCAGTCAGGGTTGTCCTATACGGTTGTAGGGGTTGTGCACTGCACCAGAGGATCTGGCCAAGGGAGCCAATGAGGACTACTTGCTGGGTCTAGAGAGGGCAGCCTTTCTAAGTCATGTAAGGGAGATTCTGACAAAGAATATTCAGTTGAATTAAACCCAAATTTATTGACCTGGCCTCCAAGTTTCCTTTAACTGCCTGACGCCACCTTCACTCCCCACTCCAGCCTTCCCCAACCCAGCTTCTCATTACTTGCCCGTGGTCTTAATCCAGCTGAGTCCCCCTTCCGGCCTCCCTCAGATGTGCCCACTCTGCTTTCCGTTAATGGCAGTTTCCAAATTGAGGCTGTGCTTTCCAGGGTGGGAGACAAGTGCAGCCACAACCCTCCGTGGCCTCAGGCACCATGTCGCTCTCTTTTAGTCATGCAAACTTCAGAGGAGCTGGTGTTTACTTGCATGCTCAGTCGCTAAGTCGTGTCCGACTCTTTGCGACGCAGTGGACTGTTGCCTGCCAGGCCCCTCTGTCTATGTAATTCTCCAGGCAAGGATACTGCAGCGGGTTGCCATTTCTTTTTACTTACAGGCACTTTTAAAGGACTTCCATGTTAAAGTAAGAAGGAGCAGTGAAGCCGCCTGCTGGTATTCTGTGTCTGTCTCCATAGGTAGAGGACCGAGCCCAACAGGACAGGAGTGGCCCTGACCCCGGAGGGTTATGTTCCACTGGACACAGGTCCAGAGGCACTGTGCGAGCCAGAGGAGCTGGTCTCCTGGGGAAATTCTTTTCCTCACAATGCACAGCACAACCAGAATGCAGACTGTTCCTGCAGGCTGTGCAAATGGACCAGCGTGACACAGGATACACGTTGTCGAACTTTGTAATCTTACCCTCTATTAAATATTCAGCACAGATGATTCGATCTCTTCCTTTTCTCAGTTTCTCCCTTCTTCCTCTCCATCCTCTTCCCTTCCTGCCTCTTTTCCACTTTTTTTTTAGCCTGTCTTTTGGGAAATGCCCATTCAGAATGGCATTCCTGTCGAGGAGGATACAGCCAAGGGGATCTCCAGGCACGGGGCAAGCATACAGAGTGTTTTCTTTCACTCTGGATTCTTTTTTTTTTTTTTTTTAATATAAATTTATTTATTTTAATTGGAGGTTAATTACTTTACAATATTGTAATGGTTTTGCCATATATCAACATGAATCTGCCACAGGTATACACGTGTTCCCCATCCTGAACCCCCCTCCCTCCTCCCTCCCCGTACCATCCCTCTGGGTCATCCCAGTGCACCAGCCTCAAGCATCCAGTATCATGCATTGAACCTGGATTGTTTAGAGAAATCACAGTTGCAGCCTGGTGGGGCTGAAGAAGCAACCACTTTGAGATGCGAGTCCCACTGGGATCATCCCTGATCCTACCCTGACAATAGCCAAGGAGCCCCCTGTCAGGGAGGGAAGGGATTAAGTGCTCACGCGGAGGGGATGGGGTGCCTGGCCCTGGGCAGGCGGGCTGCTCAGGACAACTAGCCTCTCAGGAAGTGAAGCTCAGTATCATTCAGGGAAGCAGGCTAACTGCCGATTTCTAAGCTCATCATTATTAAGGGTGGTCCATCTGGGCCTTTGATCTCTACAAATATTGAAGGACGAGAGGCCTGAATGCAAAATATTTGCCCTGGGACAATAGTTTGGCACCTGGGTGCTACAAAATAGAAGTAGTGGTAATCATACTTTTATTATAAAAGTTTTAATTGCTACTTTTGATTGAGCAAATATGCCCTGTTAAAGGCTCTTCTGTATTACCTCATTTAATCATGACCAAAAACTCCATGACATCTGTAACGTCTACTTAACCTGTGTCGTGAAGATGAGAACATTGAAGCTCAGAGTTGAAGTAATGTTTCCAAGCTGGTCGGTGGTAGATCTGGGAGTCAGATCGCATCTGAGTGAGGCCCATGCTCACATTCTTCCCTACCTCCCTGCCCTGCCCACCAGGCTGTGAGCATCGCCCAGGGCTCCAGCGGCACAAATGAGGCTCCCCTGGGAGCAGAGAGAAGCTCGATCATCCTCCTACACCCTTCCTGCCCACAGCTGCCATCTCTCAGCGTCACTACAGAGCAGGTCCTTCTGGACTGCTCTGCCCTGTGCTGGGAGGCTGCCCTTTGGGTTTGAGGAATTCTGGAATAAAAGCAATGTTTCGTATAACAAGTTGCCTTATGCTGAGTCTCTGGGGCCCTGGCCAAGCCTCAAGGCTAGCTACAGAGAGCAGGTTTGGTTTCCAAGAACAGTGGGCTGTTTCCCAGTCCACAGTGGGGCCGGTGTGGAGGGGCTGGGCTGGGGGTGTGGACGCAGGCCCTTCCCCATTCTCCACCTAGGTGCATGCCCAGTGTTCTCCGTTGCAAGGAAAGAATCAAGTCTGTGATGCCTAGTTTCAGATCTGATGGACATCTGTAGTTTCCTCAAAACTCTCTTTTCAAGGCCATCATTCCTTCTAGAGAGGCCATGAGAAAATCTAATATGGTGTAAAAGCAGTTGCCTCTTGGGATGAATTTTCTTGAGCAGAGATGACAAGTGCTTTTGCAGGGAGAGAGCATTCCCCGCCTCGACCCCCTCAGTGGGAGCTCTAGTGAGAGGACGGCTGGTGTGGGACAGGACGTGGCACAGTCGGCTGGCTGGGCCATGCTCCTTCTTCCATCTGCCCCTGGGACTCATGAAGCGCTTGGCAAGTGATGTCGCTTTAATAGTCTCTCCATTTTCCTCCCAAGTCTGGACTTCAGGAAGAATCCAGCCAGGAGGCAGGGATAGAGTGGGGGAGAATATACATGAAGACAGAGGTTAGGGTCTTATGACATTCTGAGTATGATAGAGATTAGGTTTCAGTTTTTAAAAAATTGTTTTGGCCTTTCTGGGCGGCATTTGGGATTGATCTCTGACCAGAGATCGAACCTGTGCCCCTGCAGGTGAAGCACAGAGTCTTAACCACTGGACCACCAGGGAAGTCCCCACTGTTTATCTATTTAAACTTTGTCTCCATCCATGTGGAGTAAGTATTATCAAAAAGCCCGCTGGAACAAGCTACCAAGAAAGGCAGTGGAGTCACAGACCCTGGATTTCTCAGAGAAGGAATTCTGTCAGCTCCTGTACAGCCTGGATACTTGGATACTGTGTGTGCAATGCCAGAGGTGTGAATGGGCAGAGACCCCTGACACGCACACCCAGGCAACCTTGGTGTGCATGCCTTTAGGGCTCCAAGAACGAAGAGCAGGGGACCAGCACTCTGCATTCAAAGTTGGGGCACCGTGTGTAAGGACTATTCTCACTTGCCTGATCAGACCTTCACCAAGTCTCCTGACCCCTCCAGGCCCACCTTCTCACTTGTGAATTGAGGACCCATAATGATGTTAGTGGAAAGGATGCTTCTTTCTTGAGGAAGCCACCAGGATGCCATCAATTAACATCTGGGGAACTGTTTCATCAGCCCCAGCACGCTCCACAGATGTAAAGCATAGATGTGCCTACATATTTGAGACCATCTCACCACCATGCCTGGCAGAATGTCACAGGCGGAGGATGCGCTCAAGAAGAGTACATTTATAATGTCCTTTTCTGGTTGCATTTTAAAATTTATGGTTATTTTTCTAGAGCAGGATATCAACATAAAAAATTTTTTTGATCACAGATCTCTTTGAACATCTGATAAAGCCATGAACGTTTTCTTCCTCAAAAAGAAAGAAAGAAGAAAAAAAAAAAAACAATCCCCCCCCCCCCAACAACAAGCTAAACCATGCTTTAGTATATATCCCATAACATCTACTACGATTTCAAGGGGCTCATAGTTTCCTCTGACTCCCATCTCAGCTTAAGAAAATGCCTGTGCTGGAGATCTTCAGGCTTTAGTTCTCTGAAGTTTGGGACAGAAATAGACTGTGTGGAAAAATGAATGCATTACTGATATGTAGCATTTGGCTGGGAAAAAATCTAGAGGGAATCTCCCTGAGATTGTTGGCACCAGTGGTAAAGAATCTGCCTGCCAGTGCAGGAGACCCAAGAGACATGGTTCAATCCCTGGGTTGGGAAGATCTCCTGGAGTAGGAAATGACAACCCACTCTAGTATTCTTGCTTGGAAAACTCTATGGACAGAAGATTCTGTTGGGCTACAGTCCATGGGGTCACAAAGAGTCAGACACGTTTGAGCATACATACATAGCGAGACTTCTTTAAATGAAAATGTGTTCAAGCTAAAGAAAGGGATTTGCTCCATACATGTGGCCACACTCAGCTCTCTGAGGCTTTTGTGCAGAAAGTTGTGGTAAGATATCTATCTGAATCCTCCTGTCTCCACAATAGACTGCTATCCGGTAACAGCAGCGAGGTCTCCTTACCGCAGGGTGAGGCTCCTCCAGGTCGCTGGGATGCTACTCAGAGTCCAGCTTATCAGGGATCTGAGAGCCTCCTGCCAAAGGTCCTGGCTGTGTCCACCCAGGCGCATCTCAGGGGGACTGGATTTTACCTCCAGCAACATGCTATTTTTGGCTTAGCGCTGTCTTTGCGAAGTAGGATTTCAGGCGTTTTGGCGACGGGGAATTCAGGACCAGGGCCAGCTCAACAGAAGTGGAAACATAAAAACCCATAGCAAGATCCAGTCAACCCGAGTGAGAACACATCCAGAAATGCAAAAGGAAAAGGCGAGAAAATAGCTGAGCAGGGAAACGCAGCGTCACAGGTTCCTCACCCTTCTGGGACCTTTGATGGAACAGCGAAGAAGGTATTTGCACCCCCAGGGTGCTTCAAGCCAGCCAGGGAGCTTTCTTTTAAAGCTCTGGGCGCGCTCCCTCATGTCCTCAGGTGGTTTATGGCATCTCAGTTATTGGATGTGAAAGTTCCCCCCATGAGAGATGCCCGGGTTGCCTGCCTGACGGAGCCCACGCTCGCTGGGATTCTGGGACTCAGGGGCCCCCGGGAAGGCAGATGTGGGCAGTCCCGCAGGCTGGCTCCGGCGCCCCCAGCTAGATCAAGTGGCTCCGCGCAGGCAGCTGGAAGGCACCCACAGAGAGAAACCCAGCACCATGCTCAGAAAGCTCCACTCCATCCTTCACGCCGGCCCGCACAGGAAGGCAGAAGTGGCGGAGAGCCCTTACTACCACGGCCCCAGCCCCGCCGTCAGGCTGATCCGCAGCAGCTCCGTGTACGTGGTTGGAGACCACGGCGAGAAGTTCAGCGAGTCCTTAAAGAAATACCGGAGCACCGGCAGCATGGACCCCAGCCTGTACTACCTGCAGCAGGAGGGGGACCGCGCGTGGATGCTCTCACGCACCCAGGACTGCCTGCAGTACTTACAGGAGCTGCTGGCCTTGCGCAAGAAATACCTTAGCAGCTTCAACGACCTGAAGCCCAGCCGTGCCCCGGGCGTCTCCTCCACCTCCTCGAAATCCTCCAGGGGCGTAAAGAAGTCCACCGCCAAAGAAATGAAGGTAAGTGCCACCGTGGACTTTCCTGGTGGCTCAGATGGTAAAGAAATTGCCTGCAATGCAGGAGACCCGGGTTCGATCCCTGGGTCAGGATGATGCCCTGGAGGAGGAAATGGCAGCCCACTCCAGTATTCTTGCCTGGAGAATCCCAGGGACAGAGGTGCCTGGCAGGCTACAGTCCCTGGGATCAGCTGGACATGGCTGAACAACTAACACTTTTTCCTTTCTTTCAAGTGTCCCCAAGAAATGCTGTGGAGAAGAGCATTTTTCCGAGAGGCGAGTGGGAATCCTGGTTCGTCCAAACACAGCTTAATTAATCTGTGTGTTCTGGGCACCAGCTCCAAGACCTCAGAGAGTCTCCATGGCCATCTCCCCAGCCTGGGAAGGGTGGCTAGTCCCATGTTGAGTTTTCGCATGGAAGGCACGGGGGAGGGACAGTTTTTGACATCCCCAGAGCAGCCCAGGAGGAGGCTCGGGGTCGGTCTTCAGGTCAACAGTTTGCCTGTCACTTACTGTCCACTTCCTGGGTGAGAGGAGGCTTTTATGACATTTGCGTGACAGCACATCACTTCTCAACAAGTTATTGTTGTTACTTTTATTAATACGATCACATCTGAAAGTCCCAGTGAAAAGCGAACATTGGGAGGATTTGCTCTGTCTGTGTGAGGTGCTCAGGTACTCAGGGGACCCAGTCACAGCCTGAGAGATAGTCTGTGACTCCAGGAGGCTGAATGACAACTTTGCTGGGCACTGGAGTCTTCCTGCCCAGGCAGACCAAGCAGGAAATCAGTGAAGGGAAGGACCTGCATTTTATGGTTTCCCTGGTGGCTCAGACAGTAAAGAATCTGCCTGCAATGAAGAAGATCTGGGTGGGGAAGATCCCCTGGAGAAGGGAATAGCTACCCATTCCAGCGTTCTTGCCTGGAGAACTCCATGGACAGAGGAGCTTGATGGACAACAGTCCATGGGGTTGCAAGAGTCAGACGTGACTGAGTGACTAGCACTTTCACTTGTACTTATCACAGTGTTTGTACACATTATGCTTTTTGGAGGTAATTCCAATAATGCCAAGAGAGAAGCGGGGAGAAAGTCCTTTGGGGTCACAGAAGAACAAGCTGAGGCTCGGTGACCAGATTTTGCTAAGACCCAAATCTCATTGCTACTTGTTCCTTTGTTCCCTAAATTCTTTTTTTTAATGTCTGAAATTTGAGGCTGTCTCAAATCCCCATCACTAATTCTCCTGAGCTCTAAGGGGTTCAGAGCAGGCCTTTCTGCCCTCTCACCCCCTACCCCATCCTGGCTGCCTCCCCAGAGTGTCCTACAGGCCTGCAAGTCCCATTAACCCTGACCAGCTGGTCTGTTATCAGATCTCTAGGACTTGGCCTCACCCAGCTGGTTTCAACTGTCTGCACTTTATCCCATGTGGGAGCAGTGTAAATAACCATTTGAACTCTCAAAGTAGGTCAGTGTTGGGGCCCATATGAGGAATCCTACTCTCAGGTATGGGTACTGATCCTGCAGCCAGCCAGTTGTAGATTTGGGGGCCCGACACCCCTCCTTCGGGGCCACCTCCTCCTTTGTGGTCACCTCCAGTGACAGAGGGGGTCACCATTGCTTCTGGACTCCTCTCCAGCTTGACTATCCTGGGGTTCTCAGCTCCGGTTAGATTCCCTCCAGGCACTTTGTGCATGCGTGTGTGCTAAGTTGCTTCAGTCCTGTCTGATTCTTTGCAACCCCCTGGACTGTAGTCTGCCAGGCTCCTCTGTCCATGGGATTCTCCAGGCAAGAATACTAGAGTGGGTTGCCACGCCCTCCTCCAGGGGATCTTTCTGACCCAGGGACCGAAGCCGCGTCTCTTGGGTCTCTTGCATTGGCAGGTGGGTTCACTAGCACCGCCTGAGAAGCCCTGTGGTCTCTGTAGCTTGTTCTGTCGACTTGTGTGCCAGAGAGGAAGCTGGGGACAGTGTGAGCACAGCTATATATTCGCCATCTTCATAATGAATAGGTACCGTGTCTTCAAATCATTTCAGCAGAAACACTTCCTTACTTCCTACTCATTCTACAGAGGGTCTGAGAGGATTCACACACCAGCAGCATGAGGTGGCAACAGACATTGGAAAGCTGGGAGAGAAAAAGCATCCACAGAAAATCAAGACGGCTCAAGAAGACTTGCAAATCCTACAGCTGGGTTTGGCTTTGCACTTCTTGGGTGCTCCAGCATAAAAAGAGCAGGACTTAAGAACCATACCTGTTGCTTACGGGAATCCAGATTTTTCCCAGGTTTACATTCTAAGCTTTCTCATAGAGGATCTGATACCAGGAACTATGGGTGATGTCATTTGTAACGCTCTCACTGATATTTTAGTAACAATTCATCAGTGAGTGTATCATTCCTTCTTTCCTTCCTTCACTTAACAACACAAATTTATTGAGTACATACTATGTGTCAGGAACTCTCTAAGATGCTGCTAAACTGAGCCAAAGTTCTTACTCTCATGGGTGATCATTCCTGTGGGAAAGGCAGGCAGTGACCCAGGAGGCAGATTTCTGGAGGCGACTTCTCAGAGCCCTTGCGGGTGGCCACCAAGTCGCACAAAGCGCGTATCCTAGTGAGGAACTAGGGGAGGGACCTGGCTGTGTAACTCCTGCAGGCCCTTTTGGACCCAGCGGAGGATTCAGATGCAAGAGGCGCGGGGGTTAGGGGGGGAACCACACGCCCTTCCAAAATCTCTGTCAAAGTCCCCTAAAGATGTGGTGCACCTGCTGAAGAAAAAAGCCCGTGAGAAGTTAAAAGCTGCCCTGCTGGGTTTCTTGCTATTTCCCCCCTCGTCCCAGCACTTAGGAAAGCCAATTGTTCTCCTTCAAGCCTGCTTTGGGGTCTGGTCTGGGATGAGACTGGCCTCAGCCCTGGCATGTTTCTCCCCTCACCTTGTTCCCATGGTAATGTCTCCAAGCTGCGGAGTTTCCGGGTTACTTCCCTGCTCTCTTTTCACTCCTCCTCACCTCAACACATCACTTTCTCTCAAGCTTGGCTCTTTTTTTTTTTTTTTGGAGGGGTGGTAAAACAGACATAACACAGTATTTACCATTTTCTCCGTAGCATTTTATAGCACCTTAAATGAGTACTTTTCAGGGTCCTCAGGTTATGAGTAATGAAGTCTATCACAGTCAATGAATTACGAAATTAAGTGCTTTTCTTTGATATAATATACATTTCTTTTAAAGAAAAATGTGCAACCCTGTGTAATATCAAATGGTTAACTGCCAGACAGAAATCAGAGCTCTTTACCCCAGAGCTTTCTGTAAGCTTTTCCAAATGATCATTTATATAGACCCATGATAATTCAGCCCAAAGACAGTAAGCCCTAATTAACATCTTTTTAGAATGCTTTTCGAAAGTAAGTTGGTAGAAACTAGAAAATGCATTCCTTTAAGAGGTCATGGAGGCTCTAAAAATACTTCATTTAGAAATTAGGAGAATGTTTTTATAAAATGTTTGACAACTATCTTTTATTTCTTAAAATATAACTCTTTAAAATTCTTTAAAAAATTAAAATTTACCAAAAAAAAATGGAAGTTACCATTTGAACCATTTTTAAGTGTGCAGTTAATTCCCTGGCATTAAGCATAATGCTGTGTGCTGCTGCTGCTGCTAAGTCACTTCAGTCGTGTCCGACTCTGTGTGACCCCATAGACGGCAGCCCACCAGGCTCCCCTGTCCCTGGGATTCTCCAGGCAAGAACACTGGAGTGGGCTGCCATTTCCTTCTCCAATGCATAAAAGTGAAAAGTGAAAGTGAAGTCGCTCAGCCGTGTCTGACTTAGTGACCCCATGGACGGCAGCCTACCAGGCTCCTCCGTCCATGGAATTTCCCAGGCAAGAGTACTGGAGTGGGGTGCCATTGTCTTCTCCAAATGCTGTGTAGCTACTATCCATTCCCAGAAAATTTTCATCAGCCCAGACAGAAAGTCTGGGCCCATTAAGCAGTGACTCCGCATTTTCCCTTTCCCCTCGACTTCTGTATTCTCCTTTCTGTCTCTATGAATTTGCCTCTAGGAACCTCATATAAATGGAATCACGCAGTACTTGTCCATCTGTGACTGGCTTCTTTCTCTTAGCAGAGTGTTTTCAAGGTTCATCCATGTTCTCAGAAACTCCTTCCTTTTTTACAGTCCTTGAGCTTGAGCTTTTTCAAATATTTATTTTTATTTACTTATTTGGCTGCACCAGATCTTCATTGCAGCAAGCAGGATCTTTAGTTGTGGTCTGTGGACTCCTAGTTGCAGTACATGGGATCTAGTTTCCTGACCAGGGAGCGAACCCGGGGCCCCTGCATTGGGAGTGTGTAGTCTTAGCCCCTGAACCACCAGGGAGCTTGGGTTTTGATGGGAGGTGAGGAGGCAGAGTTTGAGATTACACTTGGATTTTGTCCAGAGTGCTCGTCAGCACTTGGGGAATTCCCTGAGGATTGCTCCCCACATTTCTAGGGTCAGAGGAACAAGTGAACAGCTGGCATCCCTCTGTGAGAGCTCAGCCACCCAAGGGGACTTGAGTGGGCCACAGTGTCTGGGCTACCAAGGAGGCAGTTTGGGGTTGGCTGCAATGCACTCAAGAAACTCTGCCCAGAAGGTTTGGGAGGAAGTATTTTCCAAAGCTAATGTTCCTGGTCACCTACCCCAGTCCGAAGAAATGTCTTTATTTCTGTGTGTTTTCTAGCTCTGAGCAGCTTGGATTCCCGATATGTCTGCCTGAATGAATGAACCAGCTCTTCAATGTACACCTCTCCCAGCACCAATCCCCTTTCCACCCCTCACCCCCCAACTAAGGAAATTCACTTGCTGCAAGAATAATTTAAACAGAGCCAGTGGAATTCTGAAGAATGCCTGCCAAATGTGATTGATTTTTATTTAAAGTAGTTTTGCTCTGATCATAGATAGCTTTCAGAATAAATTTTCTGTCATTGGCCGTTCAGTCCTGCTTCATGAAATAAGACCATGTCAACAGCAAATAGATTTTTTTTTCTCCTCTATGGTAGAAAGATCTAAATCCAATTTACCTAAGAAGATTCTAAATCATCAGTCTATAAATGGCATATGGGATGGGGAAGCAGGTCCTGAACTCCCATATACCCTGGGAATTATTTTTCAGTTCTGTTGGGGGGAATTTCTGCAAACATGGTGATATGAAAGTGCAGGTTTTCTGTGAGCGTCAGCTACTGGAGGCCTCTAGTACTGGGCCTGTATCTGGTTGGCAGAGTTAAAGGGCAGTAAACATTCAGTATGAACTGCAAAGAATTTCTATTATGCTTGGCAGAGTTCCCCAGAAGATGACAGACAGTAAAATAATGACTGATAACACAGTATCCAATTCCTGCAGCCCCTCAGTCAGATCACAGGATGGGTAATTACATCCCCAGTCTATCTTCCAGACACCTGCCACTTGCTCGGCTTAGCAACAACACCTCCTCCTCCCATTTCCATCGCCACTACACCCCACTCAGCCAGCTAACTCCTTGTCTTTTTAAGACAGCAGAGAAAGCACTGCCCCAGGAAGCCATTTCTCATGTCCGCAGTCTGACACGGTGGATTTCCGCCTTCCCTGGCTCTGGCCCTTAGCTCAGCACTTAGCTCCCAGCACCTAGCACTCAGCACACAGCACTGCACTTATCACTCATTTGCTGTGTCTGCTACTGGCCATGAGCTCCTTGAATGGAATCACCATGTCTTATTTATTTATCTTTTTTATCTCCAGCTTCCAGTGAAGCTCCAGGCACACAGGAACTCAACAAACAAATAACCTGAGAAACCCCAGTTGTAATTTAAGAGGAAAACTGAAAGGTTTATGGGAGACTTGGTTTTCAGTGAGTGGAAAATTATCTTTTGTTTTTAATAGAGTAGAATATATTTGGGTGTATTCAGATGAAAGGATGTCCTAAGAATTAAAACATTCCATGTGTAATGAATCCGAGTTTCCTACCAAAAGGACACCTTTTTTTGGTAAACAGTTTTTTCTAAGTTATATTTACTCATTACATGAAATTTATAAAACACAGAAAAGATGAAGAAAATTGAAATAACTTAGAATCATATCGCCCAGAGTAATCACTCTAAAATGTTTAAATATATTTTCTTTCAATCATTTATTTCTTGTATAGTTGTAGATATGTATGGTAGTGTTGCCAGATAAAATAGAGGATGTCTATTTAAATTTGGATTTCAGATAAATGATGGATTTAAAAAATATAATTATGTCCATATACTATTTGGTATATATTAATACCAAAAATTTATAGCTTATGTAAAATTGAAATTTAACTGCCATTAAGTTTTTCAGTTCCTGAATTTGGCAAACTTTAGTATGTATATATATAAATTTACAAAATTTGGCATATATCATATACTTTTAAATAACTTTTGTGCTCTTTTCTATCATTAACTTGCTTCTGAAAACTGAAGTTCTAATGGCAAAAATTTAACTCACAATCTTTTAAACAATTGTTAAACATTATGAATGAATTCATCTTACTCTGTTTATAAAGGCATCTTTTGGACAGCTATTCCTTAGTATGTTCCCAAGTCAAAGGTTAAAAGTCATCCATTTTTAAAGGTTCTTCTACATATTGTTTTCCAGAAATATTTTATAATTTATACTTTCATCAACAGTGAATTAGAAGGCTCTTCTTATTGTATTTTATCAACACCAAGTAGTGTCGTTAATTTTTAAAGTCTATTGATTTAATAGATAAACTGAATTATCTAATGTACTTGTTCTGAATTATTGCTTGAGCAAAGAATGACCCTCTTGTTTTATCAAACCAATGTGTACTCTTGATTAATGGATTGCCCATTCATGTCTTTATACATTTTGGCTCCAGCAAACTTTATTTATATGAATTCACATCAAGAATGTGAGCACATTGTCTGCCACATGGTTAAAAATATTTTCTTAATTTTATATATAGTTTAATTTTACTTGACAGTACAATTTTATTTATCATTAAAAATATTACCAGTTTTTATGTAGTTAAATGTGTCAGCTTTTGTCTTTGATACTTCTTTGTTTCGTGCTTAGAAATCCCTTGTATGTCTCAAGGTCAGTTACATGTTTTCCATTTTCCTCCCTTTTTTTTTTTTCAGTAGTTCCATAAAAACCCCAACCCTTTTATCTATCAGCAATTTATTTTTACACATAGTGGGAAGTGAGCATCCTATTTGAAATTTTCCCCAGATAGCAAAGATTCAACACCATTTATTGACAAATCTATCCCTTCTCTCATTGGATTGTAATGTTTCACTTATCATCTGTGAAGAGTTTTATACTATGCTTCAATGGCAGCCCACTCCAGTCCTCTTGCCTGGAAAATCCCATGGACGGAGGAGCCTGGTAGGCTACAGTCTATGGCGTCGCAAAGAGTCAGGCCAAGAGTTGGACACGACTGAGCGACTTCACTTCACTTCAGTTCACTCCAAGGCTATTAATTCAGTTCTGTTAGTTAGACTTCTAAGAGTTTCATAAGTGTGAGCAAAAAACATTCACTTACTGTTTTGCTAAAGTGAAAGGGTCATTTAAGTGACCTTTAAGGGGAGGAGTGAAGAAGGTCCCAGGTACCAGCAAAGGAAATAATGGCTTTAAGATGATAATGCGGGAGAAAAAGGACAGCTTGTCAGACTGTGAGTCTGCAACCTCTAATACCAAACACAGAAGAGGTACATCTATGCTTCCAAAATGATTGTAATGCTCAGCTATAAGAGGTAATTCCCAGGCTTAGTTACAATATAGTTTGTGACAGACCCTGCCCCTCCGTTTTATCTTTTTCGTCTGATTCTTCTCAGCTGTATTGTCTACATCACTATCTGGTTGTTGTTCAGCTCTGACAAGTCTACCAATAGCTTATCTATTGAAAATGTGGATGTGGACGTGTGTACATGTGTATTTAAATTTCAATGATTATATCTTTCCCCAAGTTGTTTGTTTGTCAGATCTATAGTTCTTTTCTTTTTTAACTGAAGTATAGTTGACGTACAGTGTTGTGCCAATCTCTGCTGTACAGCAAAGTGACTCAGTTATACACATGTGTACATTCTTTTTAACGTTCTTTTCCATTACAGCTTATCACAGGATATTGAATATAGTTCCCTGTGCTATACCATAGGGCCTTGTTGTTTATCCAACCTATATCTAATAGCTTCCATCTGCTAATCCCAAACTCCCGGTCCTTCCCACCTCCCTCCACCTTGGCAACCACGAGTCTGCTCTTTATGTTTGTGAGTCTGTTTGTGGTTTGCAGCTAGGTTCATTTGTGCCATATACAGTTCTTGTTTCTTAAGCTTCCATTCTTTTTATCACAAACCCCTCTTCAATGATGGGTACACATTTCCCTAGGTGTTGTGATATAAAAGGGAAAAGTATAACTCTGGACGTGGTTGTAAATAGCCATTCCAAGGATGGCAGAAGCAAAGAGGATGTATTTGAGCTTCTAAAGCTTATCCTGAAGGGCTTCTTTTGAGAACATTACATTGCTTATGGAAAAATTTAAACTGTTTTGCATTTCATTTCACCCAGCTGAATCAGCCAAGGGAAAATGATCTCCCCAAGCCAGCCAGACCAGTTCCACCCTTGATCCTGTAAATTTCATTGCAATGCATTGACATTTTGGTTTCCAGATGTTTTTAGCTCAAGGCTGTATTATCAATACTCCATGAAAATAAGGGGTACAGAATTCTCAAATTTTGTCAAGTTTAATCCAAATGTATAAGTTAGCATAAAACCTATAGCATAAAACATAAAAACTGCTGGAAAATATAATCATTAGAGGATAGCATGTATACAGCATACATTTATTCATTCAACAAATTACTCTGTGTCAGGCATTGAAATAGGTGTCTGACATTCATAGATGGAAAGACAGCCCATCTGCCCTGATACAGCCCATCATCTGAAGCACCATAATCTCAGCATCCGGCCTGAACCACACTGTGTTGAAAGAGAAATGGGTAGAATAACAACAAGAACAGTGGAAGCTGGGTGTATCCTACAGCCTGTGTCGTGTGGGTAGTGATTGTCAATGAGAGAGAGCGTCAGTTGCACAGTCGTGTCTGACTCTGCGATTCCATGGACTGTAGCCTGCCCGGCTCCTCTGTCCATGGAATTCTCCAGGCAAGAGTACTGGAGTGGGTTGCCATTTCCTTCTCCAGAGGATCTTCCCGACAGAGGGTTCAAACCCAGGTCTCCTGCATTGCAGGCAGATTCTTTACCAACAGAGCCACTAGGGAAGGAATTGAGTATCTATCCAGAGACAATCTGTGAGTGTCATTTGCCAAAGCTATTTCATAGACAAGGTTGAGAATCTCGAGTCTGTCGTAAGACATCCCTTATATGCAGCATCTAAAAGGAAATGATGCAAGTGAACTTACTTACAAAGCAGAAAGAGACTCACAGACTTGGAGAACAAACTTGTGGTTGCTGGGGGAAGGATGGGGGAAATGATAGGGAATTTAGGAGGGTCAGGTACACACTATATATATTTATATGCTATATTGAAAATGGATAACCAGCAAGGACCTATACCTATTGTATAGCCCATAGAACTCTGCTCAATGTTATGTTGCAGCCTAGATGGGAGGGGCGTTTAGGGGAGAAGGGATATATGTATGTGTATGACTGAGTTCCTTTGCTGTTCACCTGAAACGATCATAGCATTATTAATAGGCCATATCCCAAAACAAAATGAAAAGGTCAAAAACAACAAGAATCGTGGGCCTGGTGTGCGGCTATGAGGGTTTCATACAATGTTGGTGTCCACATAAACACAGAAAAGCAGTGCCTGTGTCTCTGCTGCAGAGTGAAAGCATCAGAGAGGAGGGGCCACGTGAGGTGGCCCCTGGGGAGGTGAGGGGGGTGGACCCCAAGCGCAAGAAGGGAGGAGGTGGCTCGATGTTTCGCGGTGGCCCTCTTGGCTTTGGGTGGGCTTAGAACCTATCCAACCTACCCTAACCTCTGATGAAATGTTGCTGCTCACACCTGCATGTTGGTTTTGGAGCATCCAAGCCTCTCAGAGACAAATACTGACAGACCCCAGAAGAAAGTAAGCAGATTGGAGAAGCTGAAGGACCCAAAGGGCAGGTGAGACTGGGCAGGATGGGAGCGGATGTGAAATGCAGAAACATACACTGCCTTGGGGGACTCAAACATTACCGTGAGAAATACAGTGGAGTTTGGTTTGGAAAAGTGCAAAGGTTTCATCTGGGGAAAGTAATCTGAGTCCCGGGCTTGTTGTGAAGGAGTCAGATAGGGAGGCTTGGAAAATGATGACCTTAAGGCCACTGAAGGTTAAATGTGAAAGGCAAACTTGAGTGGACTTTGCAACGTAATACAGATGCTCTCAGAGAAAGCTCATTACCCTGGGGCTGCGCGGGCTGAAAGAACAGGAGCCCTGTGACTCTCAGGCTTGAGCAGGTTCCCCGGAGAGCAGGTGTGTAGCAGTCTTTCCAAAGAAGTGGCTGCAAAACTCGGCCAGGAAAAGTCAGAATGGGAAGGAAGGCAATCCACTTTTATTTAAGAGTATTGAGTTCAGAGAGGGAGAACTATTTTGGCTCTCACCCAACGGTGCGGGTGACTGAAGTCCCATCTTGTCCAACCATCGCTTTGTAAAGTAGATTTTCTGTGATCTTAGCCTGAGCCCTAAACCCTGAGCTTCAGTTGATGTAGCTCTTGTGCTAGCGGTCTCACTTGGAGACCAAGAGGATGTCTTAACAGAGGCGAGAAAGGCCCAGGGAAGCTGCAGGAAAGGCGGGAAAAGTCAGAATCAGCCCGAGTTTGAAAAAGAGCTTGAAAAGGCCCAGGGAGCCTGTACTTTCAGGCTAGCCTTGGTGTCACCAACCCAGGCTCGTCTACCTAATTCACATGAAACCCAAACGCTGAGATTCCGGGGTTTGCAGCCAAGAGAAGGACTATCCACAAGGCAGCCGAGCGAGGGGATGGGGGACAAACTCAGATCTGCCTCTAGGAAAGCAAAGGGGTCAGGTATTTATAATGTTTTCTTAATTCCTGGGTTGTAGCCATTTACCTGTGCCTATTACTTCTGGGTTACCTTGGTGGATTTCTGTTCTTTAGGGCTCTGATTGGATACTCCCTAGGAAATTTGTTTT
This sequence comes from Neotragus moschatus, assembly GCA_006410615.1. NCBI lineage: Eukaryota > Metazoa > Chordata > Mammalia > Artiodactyla > Bovidae > Neotragus > Neotragus moschatus. The sequence goes on from SJYA01002027.1 coordinate 5,116,429, forward strand.
AGATGAGCATTCAGTCCTGTTCTATCTATTCATAATAATTCTAGATGGGATCCTCTCACCTGGCCAATTAAAAATACTTGCTCTGAGACTGGCCATAGATTTTTCTCTTAGGGTCATTTAAATTCAATCAGAGTGATGAGCTAAGTCTCAATAAAAAATTAACTTCTCATCTATTAAAAGGAAAACTCCTACAATTATGGGGAGGATCTACATGGTTAACACCAGGCTATGGTCATTTAGGTTTAAAGGCTTCTCTAAGTTGGGAATGGTTAAATCATACTAAAAATGATCAACCTGGTAATTATGAGACAAAGCTGGGTGCTTTATGAACTATGCTGGTTATTGCCCTTAGAGAGAGTGATTGGTATGGAGCTCATTGGATCTGTGGCACTAATTTATGGCCTTGACATCTACAGGGATGATACGAAGGTGTAGCCTGGGATTCCCATGAATTTAAGGTCATACATGTTAACAACTTACAGGTAACCCCAACCAATCTACCATTGATATGATCCCAATGGGTCAAAGATCTGTATTCTACTGGTATGACCATTTAGCAGCTTGTGTGTGTGTATGTGCCTTCAATGGGGTTGGAGGATATAATTGACCTTGACAACTTTCATAAGCTTTAAATGATAGTAACCGGGCTACTAGCCTATTGAATTCTGATATCTTTATGATGGGAAAGGCAGTGCTACAAGACTGCAAGACCCTTGACATCTTACAGCATCTCAGGGAGATATCTATGCTATAATTCAAACTGAATGCTGTATTTTTGTACCTGATAAATCCTTTAATGTAACACATTTGAACCACATGAAAAATCTGCTCTAAGTGACCCATTCGCTAGTCTTGACAATCTTTAAAAAAAAAAAAAAAAAAAACTGGTGTGGGAGGCTCATGGCTAAAATATTTACTTTTAATTCCACTAATGTTATTAACTATACCATTTGTATTTTGCTTGTTCACAAGATTATTATTTCTTGTATTACCAAGTATATGACGGAGCCTTCAACGGAAATGATGACTAGACTTGAAGCAGTTGATCAAGTGTATAGTTCGATATATGATCAATGCTTGTAATAGTGTAACTCTAGAAAACAATGGCAACACACTCCAGTACTCTTGCCTGAAAAATCCCATGGATGGAGGAGCCTGGTGGGCTGCAGTCCATGGGGCCGCTGAGGGTCGGACACGACTGAGTGTCTTCACTTTCACTTTTCGCTTTCATGCATTGGAGAAGGAGGTGGCAACCCACTCCAGTGTTCTTGCCTGGAGAATCCCAGGGACGGCGGAGCCTCGTGGGCTGCCGTCTGTGGGGTCACACAGAGTCGGACACAACTGAAGTGACTTAGCAGCTGCAGCGGCAGGTATTTACGGGATAAAGAAGCAGGGTGGCCTGGGGCTTGGGGAGCTTGGGGAAAAGTGACTGGAAATAAGGAAAAAAAGGAGCGAGTGTCATTCTGTGCAGGCGCAGCTAGGGTACAAGCCTCTGCCTGCTCAAAAATGCAGGCGCTTAGCATCATGTGAGGGAGAAAGCGCTGTCTCAGCCACGTCCTGATGGTCAGACAGGAGCTGGTCAGATAAGGCGTTCAAGGCAGAGGGACTAGCAAGAGAAAACACAGGGAGCTGCCTCCAGACCTGAGCCTTCCGGTCATCTGACTGTGGGCCGGCGGCCTGGCCGGCTGAGTCCATATAGACTGTCAACTAGCCCCTTAGTTTTCCATCCCCGTCCTTGGTGTCCCTGGTGCTGCCAAGTCTGGAACATTTCCGGTTTGAAGGGTCAAACTGTCCGCCTTTCCAAGCGCTTCCAACTCTGCCCCCTGCCCGCGCCCCGCCCGCACCCTGTGGCTCCCTGGAAGGCAAATTCCTCCGCTCTGTTACAGCAATTCCTCCTCTTCAACTGCTTTCCATTTGCCAAGGAACTAAGATCCTGCAAGCTGTGGCATGGCCAAAAAAAAAAAAAAAAAAAGTCCCCTAGTGGTATAAAGTGCATTTTTGTTGTTGTTCAGTCACTCAGTCATGTCTGACTCTTTGTGGCCCTAGGGACTGTAGCATGCCAGACTNCTTGAGATAACGGGAAATCCACTGACCATAGCATCTGTGGATCTGGAGTATCTACCTTCCTTTCAGGGGCACGTCTTCAAATTTACGTGCAAACCCACAACATCTCTTAAACGTTTCGTTTTAGCAACATTTGGTCCTTTTCAGCATCACTTGGGGAGGGCGCTCCGAGCTGGGCTGGCTCCCACAGCTCTGCCCCTTCTCTCTGTCTTCACTTCTAGCAGAAACCCACCCCCAAGAAGTACTCCCAGTTCAGCGCGGACGTGGCGGAGGCCATCGCCTTCTTTGACTCCATCATCGCAGAGCTGGATACAGAGAAGCGGCCGCGGGCTGCGGAGGTGGACCTGCAGAATGAAGACGTGGACTTCGATGGTGAGTGCCATCCCTGGGGGCGGGAGGTAGGGGTGGCGTGGGGTCTGTGGACTGGACTTCCCCTGATAAAGGAGCAACTCTCATCTGCAAGCCAGAGCCTGGCCCTGAGCTCGCTCTATGCCTTGGAGTCCTGGCTTTGGTCTCTCCCACACTAGGGTACCCTCTTTAACCCTTGGCACCCTGTTTGGACAAAAACTCCTCTGTGGGGCTTCCCTGGTAGCTAGCTGGTAAAGAATCTGCCTGCAATGCAGGAGACCCTGGTTCAATTCCTGGGTTGGGAAGATCCACTGGAGAAGGGATAGGCTACCCACTCCAGTATTCTTGGGCTTCCCTGGTGGATCAGCTGGTAAAGAATTGGCCAGCAATGCAGGCAACCTGGGTTCCATCACTTGGTGGAGAAGATCGCCTGGAGAAGGGAATAGCTACCCACTCCAATATTCTGGCCTGGAGAACTCTTTCACAGGTAGAGGAGCCTGGTGGGCTATAGTCCTTGGGGGCTGCAAAGAGTTGGACATGATTGAGGATACGCACAGGTATAGCGGTCACAAAGAGTCAAACACCACTGAGTCTTTCTCTGTGGCCCATTTTTCATAGCTGAGGTGGGGTGGAATTTTTAAGGCTCTATGAGGGAAAGCAATAGGGCAACAGTTCAAGCAAAGGATGAGGTGGACTTGTTAAATGGGTACAGAGTATTAGTTTTGCAAGATGAAAAAGTTGTGGAGACCTGTCACTCAATGTGTGAATATACTCAATGCAACTGAATGTACACTACAAGATGCCTCAGAGGGTACACTTTGTGTTATGTATCTGTTACCAGAATTGAAAAAAGAAGAAAAGGGAATGAAAGTGAAAGTGAAAGTCGCTCAGTTGCATCTGACTTTGCAACTCCGTGGCATATACAGTCCATGGAATTCTCCAGGCCAGAATCCTGGAGTGGGTAGCCTTTCCCTTCTCCAGGGGATCTTTCCAACCCAGGTATCAAACCCAGGTCTCCTGCATTGCGGGCTGATTTTTTACCAGCTAAGCCACAAGGGAAAAGAGAATAGACAAATTATATTTAACCTATATATTTTATCTTTAACCTACATATTTGATTATGCAGGTTGGCCCTGGACAGCACTGCTAGACCTGACTCTGATCCGTCACCATTTGTCACCCCTCTGTACCCTAACCACCCCCCCAGGGCTCCCTCTGTGGCCCTCACCGGCCACCACTCTGCAAGGGTATGGAGGGCGGGAGAGGGCCAGGGTGCTTGCTCAATCCAATCAGCTTGGATTGTTGGAGAGGGTGGGGTGGGGTTGAAGGTGATCCTGGCCAAGGTGCATCACTGGCTGCCTCCTGATGGAGAGCAGATAACTCCATTACACTCATGGGTTGAGCCCACATCCAGGATTCAACTGTCAGTTTCTTTAGTCTTTGATTGGCCCTCGGGGCTTCTCTGGTGGCTCAGTGGTGAAGAATCTGCCTACAATGCAGGAGACTTGCCGGAGATGCAGGTTCAATCCCTGGGTCAGGAAGATATCCTAGAAGAGGGCATGGCAGCCCCCTCTGATATTCTTGCCTGGGAAATCCCATGGACAGAGGGGCCTGGTGGGCTACAGTCCGTGGGGTCGCAAAGAATTGGATGTACATGCACATCCATTGAGGATGTAAGTGTTATCTTCAGAGTTCAAGTTTTTTAATGGAAACGACTTTATGTTTTTTCCTCTGATAACAAGAATAACATGTTTATTGTGAATCAAGTGAGTCAAACAACACACCAAAGTATAAGGAAGAAAGTAAAGCATTTGGCCTGTAATTCTACCACTTGGAGATAATAATCACTGTTAATGTTTTCGTGTATGTTCTTTCAAAAAGGTTTAAACATAGACTCACTTTATTATTCTTTTTAAGCCAAAATAAGATCTCTTGCCTATTTTTTTCATCCACTCTTTTCACTTAATTTACAATACATCGAGGGCATCTTTCCAAGTCCGAAAACATAGGTCTATGCGCTTATCTTTAATGGACACATGCTTGAGCATTTTCTCCCTGCCTCGTATCTGCAGAGTTGAATCATTCCCTTTGCTCGGCTCTCTGCGCCTTCCCGGTGGCTCAGATGGTATAGAATCTGCCTGCAATACAGGAGACCCGGGCTCGATCCCTGGGTCGGGAAGATCCCCTGGAGAAGGAAATGGCAATCCATTCCAGGATTCTTGCTTGAAGAATTCCACGGACAGAGGAGACTGGAGGGGTTCTGTCCATGGGGTCGCAGAGGACTGGACATGACTGAGCGACTAAGCATGAGCACACTGGCACAAGCTGGGCCTTCCTAAGCATTTACTATTTTACGTGTGCATTTATTGTGAGTTCTCAGCCCGAGTTGCCCCCTCTGGGACCTTCTGCTCCCCTCTCCTCCCCATGGTGAGTCCTCCTTTCCCAGGGCCCGATTTCTCTCTTCCAGTGGCCACCAGCTCCCGGGAGCATAGTCTGCACTCCAACTGGATTCTCAGGGCGCCCCGACGGCGCTCCGAGGACGTCGCGGGGCACACAACAGCCGGCCAGGTCCGGAGGAGCACCGAGCGCCGGACCATCGGCACACAGAGGAGACTTGAGAGGCACCCCATTTACTTGCCCAAGGCTGTGGAAGGGGCCTTCAGCACTTTGAAATTTAAGCCTAAAGCCTGCAAAAAAGAGTAAGTGCTTGGGCCACAGACTGTAACCAAGATACTCTCATGTCCACCAGACTCTTGCGGGGTGCTTCTTAGGTGCCCTGAACCCCATCCTGCATGGAAAAATTCTTATTTGGGGGGGGAGGTCTTAGATAAACATTTTTGTTATAGCTTACAGGTATATTCTAGCTTGGTTCACCTCTGTCCCCAGCCTTAGCTGTCCCTTTAGCTCTGGGTCTGCCTCCCTTTCTGGCCACTTAGCCCTCATGCTTTGTCCATCCCGTTTCATTGTTTCCCCCAGATGTCACTGATACTGTGTGTGCTACCGATTTTTAATGACAGTTTGGGGTTGAAGCAGGCATAGCACCATGAGGGAACCAACCCTGAGCCAATTAGACGGTCCTGCGGTAGACAGGCATCACCAGGCTGGAATGAAGGCTTCTTCCTGGCCGGGTCCGTGCTGGCCGTCTTGTCATCATCTCTTGGCCTCTTTCCCTGCAGATCCTCCTCTCCCAAGACGAGTTTCCATCTCTAACTCTCAAATCCCTGGGGCTCACTCCTTTAGAGAAATACGTGCACACTTGCCCTGGCCACCCTGGGCCACTCTGCAGGGAGCTCACCTCTCACAATAGAGGCACCTGTCTCGGCTTATCCCCCTGTCTTCTTCTGTTTTTCTGCAAGAGCCCTCCAACTCTGATGGGTGCAGGGGTTTTCTAAATGGCCTTTTCCCTCCTCCATAATAAAGGACCATGTGCTGGACATATTAAACCAGGACTCAGCCCTCATCTCCCATCCTTCCCCTCCAAGGTCAGGTCCCCCCACAACCCTACGATGACACAGCTCTGTCCTCCACGAGTCCCAGCACAAGGGGAGCATCCAACAGGCTCCATCAGGAGGGTAAATCAGAGCATCTTTTCCCTGTGGGACCAACCAAGCCAAACCGAAGCCCTCTGCCTCATTCCTCCTTTCCAGCCTCGGGACCTCCAGACAGATCCTCTTCAACTTCTCGGGAGAAGATACAGACTGGGACTTGGAGCTTTTTGCGCCGGAGCCCCCAGCGTCCCTGGGGGAGGGCCACTATGAGATGGAGAACCCCCGAGGGCAGTGGCTGCTTCGGGAGCAACTCTGGGAGCGGACAGTGCCCTGACGGCCTCAGCTTGGCAGCCCGGCCAGGCTGGGTCCCCCAGAAGGAGTCTGCTTCCAGCGAAGCAGCAGGTGTGTGATAGAGTTAAAGATGGGTCAAGTCAGGTCCTTGAACACGTGGCCTGCCGGTGCCCAGTCAGTGCCAAAGACACCTGCGTGGCCTCCCAGAGGGCGTGCCGTAGGGCACTTGCAGGGCTCTGCTTTCTCTGCATGGGCAGGTGGGCTGGTCGTTACCACACTACTGGTCTTTAAGAGCAGAGGGAACGGAAGGTCCGGGCTCACTCCTGGCCTCCCCTGGTACAGGGGAACATCCCGCTTGGTACTGGAAACCAAGAAACTCACCCATCCACTCATCTCTGGGCCAAAGTTTTCAAAGAGAGGCAACTCCCCTGTCCATGGGGCTCAGAAACCCTCTGGTCACTTACTGAAATTGCTTCTCTGCAGAATGCCGTTTGGGAAGCAGCTGTTTCCCCCCCTCTGCCCCCCACCCTCTTTTCACAGTGTTCTGGAAATTTCTGCTGGATTAGGCTGAAGATGAGGCCAGTGTCCTGGCAGTGGGAGGGGGGACGCAGTGTGTGAGGGCCTTGCCTGGGGACCACGCTGTCTCCCCCAGCCCCAAAGCTCAGCTCCACTTCTCACAGACAGTTGCCTGGGCAAGAAGGAAGATGAAATGATACTTCATTTCTGATTCTCCGTCCCCAAATCCTAGTAGATACTCACCGAGCCTGTGGATGAAAGCTAGGGCCCTCCCTTCCCTCATGTACGAGGGCAATCAGAACCTTCTGGAGTAGAAAGGATTTTAATTTCCGTAACTGTCCAAATTACAGGGACTCCCCTGGTGGTTCAGTGGTTCAGACTCCACGCTTCCACTGCGGGGTGCTGGGGTCCATCCCTGGTTGGGAAACTAGGATCCCATGTGCCGCGTGGTGTGGCCAGTGAGTAAAAATAAAGAAAAAGAAAAACTTCTCTTAAGAAATACAGTTTTAAAAAGGAATTACTTTTTTGCACGTTTTGCATATGGTTTGACCCCCTCAAGTTTGAGAACCGCTGGTCTGGAGACTACACTGAGGTTTGTCCAGCCTCACCTATTTCTTCTGGTATTTTCTTATAAGAAAAAAAAAAAAAAAGAAGTCACCCAGGGTGGGGGAAAGATGCAGGGGTGTTAATGGTGATAATGGAGGGAAATGGACTAGGAAAAATTAATAACTAAAGTTAAGCCAAGGTTGCTTTAGGCTAAGGGTCCCTCTGTGAACTGAATAAAGCTTTCCTTCTCCCAGGCCCATGTGATGATATTCTTATTGTTCAGGTTTTATTAGAAAGAAGCTTTTATTTATGTTATTTTGACTCTGAATCTAAGTATTCATAACTTCTGTGAGAAAGAAAAAAAAAAACTAAAAATTATCTGACATTCTTAAATGTTTTTTCTAGTTTAAATAAAAATGTTTAAACAGTTCTCATTGATGCTGATTCTGCTGTTCTGGGGTCCACATTTTGAGAATTGATGACTTAGAGGTTTGAATGTTAAACCTGATGAAAACCTGGTGTGGGGTGTGGGCAAGAAATTTTATATCAACACATTTTCAGAATGAAAATGTATAGCAAATGTTTTAATACTTGCCTTTCTTGTTCTTTGAGTGCCAATGTCAATGTTTGGAAGTTTTTGTTTTGTTTTTGCTTTTGCTCATCCTAAGCCCACTAGAGCCAGGGGCTTGTCTGAAGAATAAATGTTTGGGACATTTGTTTTATGAACTGCATTAAGGCACGCTAAGTCAGATCACTGTGTATCTTTCTTTTCTCCAAATGTGGCCTTATTTTGAAGCCCCACAAAGGCGAGTTCACTGTTCGGGAGAGACTCAGCATGAGGGTCTCTAGGATTTGCCCGTATCAAACTCCGGTTGATCATAGAGCGACTCTGACATCAAGTGGTGAACACACTTTATGTATTTTGCTTGTATAGGTAAGAAAAAATGAGCAGGGCAGGTAGGGATCATTGGAGTCTTGATTTTTTATTTTTATTTTTTAGCATTTATTGCTTATGGGACATGAAACTGTGCTTTTCTCTTTTGCCTCATATTTTGTATATTTTTTGTCTTTAATGAGACTATACACAGACTGCCTGAAAAACTCCATGCTTCAGAAACATAAGGCTGGCTTGTCTTGGGGGTGATTTTAGGTCTTTGAAATTGGTAATAAAACCCAGGATCTGGGCTCTGCCTGGGGAATCCTGAGATGGTGTCCGCTGGGATCTTGTAATTAGTAACATTTGAGACAATAAAAGTCAACTCAGGAAAATAGACTCATGTGATTCTTTCCCTGCCTGGAGTTGACTAGTTACTCAGCTGGTTCATCACTAGGGTACAATGTTAGCAGCTTTCCCAGGACTGTCTGTTTTGATGTATGAAAATCTACCTATCCCCAGACAGAATGTTCAAATAGAGGATGAGAGTCCAGGGCATCTGGCTTGTTCTTTAGCCCTGGATTCTAGCTCCCACCCTGCAGTGTCTTTGCCTTCAGGGAGAAAGAGACATGGGAGCCTTTAGTTCCAATCATATACATCCAGCTCGTTGGTTGGTTGCTAGGCAACTGAGAACATGGCTGCCAGGACAGAGCTTCCTGGGGCTCACTCTTACTTAGAGCCTAGATTCCAACAGGGCACTGCGGTCTCCTCATCACGGGTGTCCCTTACATGATGGGTTAGTTTCCCGTTGCACACTACCACACAGTTAGGGACTTACCACAAGTTTATTCTCTTGGTGTCTGGCAGTTAGGGGAACCAAAATCAGTCTCCCTGGGGTAAATCAAGGTGTGGGCAGAGGTGGACCCTCCCGGGGGCTGTGAGAGGAGAATCCGTACTCCTGCCTTTTGCTGTCTCCAGAGGCTGCCTGCATTCCTTGGCTTGCGACTCCTTCCTTGCATTGTCCCCACCCTATTTCTTCTGTCATCATGTCTCTAATACTATGATTTTCTGCTTCCCTCTTAAAAGGACCTTCTTATAAGGACCTCCTTATCCTCTTATAAGGATATAGGGATCTTATAAGGTGATCCCTTATAAGCGGGGATCGCCTTATAAGGATGATCCACGCTCATCCCCCTATCGCCGGTCTCTTAATCTAACTAAATATGCATATTCTCTTTTGCCTAATAAGGTAATGTTCACAGGGCCCATGTATTCACGCCTGGAGAATCCCATGGACAGAGGAGCCTAGTGGGCTCTGGTGCACAGGGTCGCAAAGAGTCAGACACGACTGAAGCGACTTAGCACGCACAGGGCCCAAAGATTAGGATGGAGATCTCTTTGGGAGGCTATTATTCAGCCTATAAAACATAGTATCACAAGATATTCTGGTTCTTATTAATCTGGCCCAACTTTCTTTTAAGCTTGATTATAACTGTCCAATCTTCCCTGGTGGCTCAGCAGTAAAGAACCCACACGCCCATGCAGGAGATGCGGGAGTTATGAGTTAGGTCCCTGGGTCTGGAAGATCCCCTGGAGGAGGAAATGGCAACCCACTCCAGTATTCTTTCCTGGAATATGGACAGAGGAGCCTGGCAGGCTCTAGTCCACAAGGTCACACAGAGTCGGTTGGATATGACAAGTGACTTAGCACACATGCATAGATTAGGCTAGATTTGAAGGTTGCTGAATTTGATCTCAAGCCAACCTTAAGAGGAGTGCCAAGCCTTTGTATGACTCCTCATCTCCAGTCTTGCCTGGTTTCTGTAGGTAAGGTGCAAAGGCAAATGTGTATTCTCTTTGCAGTTCTGGAATTGCCTGCCCACCACACCCTGCCCCCAAATTGGCAAGTTGGGGAAGACTGAATGAATTTTTCATGATTAATCCAGATCTTGGATCCCAGAGCATAGACTCGAACCTGAGTCCAGTTCTCTGAGCTGTTTGAGGTCATTCAAAATCACATACAGTGGCCTCACCTCTGATAGAGGAATCAATTACCCAGCAGCCGATGGTATGTGACCATTTGGCCACACGATGGCGCTTCACGCCTAACAATTCCGTGGCTTCTCTCTATCACGGATGATTTGAAATTCAAATAGAAAGGGAGGCAGTGTGTCCTTTCTCAGAACAACACTGATACCATTGCCAGAGAGAAAGGGGCTGTTGGGGAGCAGAGGTGAGCTGGGTTCAATAACCACGGGAAGGCCTCTGTCCTATTTTATAGGATTGCGGTAAGGATGAATTAATATTAAGTGGAGCCAAGTGAAATTGCTGACATCCAGCAGTCTTTGACCCACAAGGGCAGCAATTGCATGTGGTTCATCCTACAGGGTCTTGTGCCAAGTCACAGTGAGACTTGGCAGAAGTGAGTTGTTATTATCACGGCCAGCACGACGAGAGGACAACAAGTCCTCACTATGAACATTTAGAAAAGAGTTGCTTTGTCTTCTGGAATTTTTTTCCTGAAGATTTTTACTAGTAGGACACTCTGCTGTTTCCATGGACTCAGGTTCCAAATAGGAAAATATGCCTGACAGGCATCTACGTATCACAGCTATGCTACCAGTCAAGCATTTCTCGCTAAAGCCTGCCTTCAGCAAGGCTGGTTCCAGCGAGGATGAAGATCAAGGCTGACACAGTACCACTTGTTCTCTGAGTAAAGAGAACTCTCACCTCTGGGCTTCAGGGCCCCCCTTTGCTGTCTCCTGCAGAGCCTCCCTTGCCTCTCCAAGCAAGCACTCTGCACCTGGCTGGGGGTGGTGGGGTGGGCTGAGAAATTGTTGGAGGGACATTCTATGTTTTTATTAGGGTGTGAGTTACGTGGATGTAGAAATTCGTCAATGTTCATGGAACTGCCCACTGAACGTCAAGCAGGAGGCAGTGAGAAATGGCCTAAGAACCACAGTCCCTGTAGGTGTAGGAGGTCCCTTATGTCATGGAAGAGACAGGGAATTTCCACGTAATCCAAGTTCTCACCAGGCTGTCTACGCAGTGGAAAAACATGTAAAATGTCAGCCAATTTTCCAGACAGTTTCAAAATCCAAGGACGTTTGTCTTGGTGCTCCTGCGGCCTATGTCTTTTCAAATGTTTACAGCGTATTTACAGCAAGTAGTCCTCCGGGTGGCAGTTGTAATTAGGAAAACTGGCAGCGAAAATTAACACATACCATAAAAGAGAGATAATTGCTCCACTGCCATATACAATATTATTATCAAATGGTATTCACCGAGACAGCCAATTGGTCCCTACCAGCTCCATCTTGTTGTTCTAGGAGAGACTCTCCCCGCTTCCTTGTTACCCTGAAGATGAAGCTGCCACAGCTCGAGAAAGATATGCCATATGGTACTTAACATCAGAATCGGAATGAGCTTGTGCCTTTTGTGTGAGATGCTGAAATTTATTAGAAAATCAGAAAGCCTCATTTCCACCAAGTTCCTGAGAACTGCCATCTGCTGCATGAGAAAGAAAATGGAGATTTTTTTTTTAACCATTTACTTATTGTGAAATGTGAGAGTGCTGGTGTGTTTAAGAAAGCAGGACTGGGGGCCGGGTTTGGGGTTGGGGGGGCGGTTGCATAAGAACAAGCCAGAGCAAGCCCACTTGGCAGGGAAGAAAGAAGACTGTCAGCTGAATGGTGGCAAAGGCTTGGGAAGCATAATTATGGAAATCACCTATTCCAGAGCGTTTCCCACCCCCTCCTTCCTCCTGACCACATGTTCCTTCTACACAGAAACAGCCCATGGGGAGGCCAGCTTTCAAGAATAAGGAAAGTCTCTGTTTCAGAAAGGGAGAAGAGGGAGCTTCAACAAGCACCAGCCTCTCTGAGTATTAGGTCTCTCTGGGGAGAGAGCAACGCCAACAGGGCAAGAGGAAGCAGACAAGGAGCCCAGAAGGCTGCAAGGATGGGGTGGCAAGGGGGGTTCCCAAAGGGAGATGCAGGAGGGCGGGGGAGGAGGAGGGGAGAGAATCTGATAGGGGGCAGGGATGTGGTACCCAGTGAGAAGGAAGACATCTTCCCACGTTGCTAGGAAGCTTACTGTCATGTTGGGGATACAAAGATAAAGCTGTTTTGCACCATCAAGAGGGCATGTCAGATGCCTGGGGATTCATTTCAGGGGGATGCCTGTTGTCACTGGCTTCATTGGGTTCACAAGATGCTGGCTTGACCCCGAGTCCCTGTGACTGTCCTGTCTCTCCACAGAGCCCTGCAGCCTGGAGAGCTTACCTAAGCCTTTGCTTTTATTATAATAATTTATTTTTACTCTTGTTTTTACGTCAAAGCTTGGCATGTCTATAGGAACTGCTGCAGGCAGCGTTCACCGATACGGTTAGTGCCCAGGTTTCTCAGCTCTGGTCACAACACTCAGGATGTAAAAACTTTCTAGCAAATAGGCTGTGGGAGCCTGAAATGGAGCAGTGATGGTGGGGGGTGGGAGTGCGGGAGTAAAGTTTCAAGGCACCTGGGAGTTTCACTTTATGACATTATAGAGTCAAGATCAGGTCAAGGCTGGCCTTTCCTGGACCACATCCAAGGAGGTTTAATTAAAGAAGAACTGAAAAAAACCTCTCAATAGGCAATCTCATCCAGGAGGCGGTCCCCCAGCAGGATCCCAGGGGCATCCTCACAGTTAAGTTCAGGTTCTAGGCCCTGCTCTGGGGCCATGGGGGGCCACCCGAGAGTGTAGCCCGTACCCTCAGCCTCCACGCTTCCCAGGTGCTCATCATCACACAGGTAGGTGACCAACAGCGTGTCCAAGGAAAGGACGAAAGCGTGCAAAAAAGCCCCGGATGGTCCAGGAATCCTCATCTCCCACTGAAGCCAATCCAGGAACCAAGGCTTCAGTTGACTCTGTGCGGACCTTGTTAAGGAGGAATTGACTTGATGGGAGAGGGATCAGAGTGAGTTTCTGAATTTGTAGCGAGATTAAGTGTAAAGCGACCAGAAACCTCAGTGTCCAGCTGTGATCCAGACATGCTGGTCCTCCAAGCCTTCTCCCACCCAGGGTGGTGACGCCCAAGAGCCACCTCCCCGGTTCTGGACTCGAGCCCGTGAGCTCTGCACAGGCAAAGAGGCGCAGCGGTGCTGTTGGCCCCTCAGGGAGAAGTCGGGGGTCAGCCTGGGGGAGCAGGTCCCACACGCTTGCCTGGGCTCAGGAGAGGCACGCGGCCTTACTTTTTACTCCCTCGACAGGTCAGGGCCCCATTGTCAGCTCCTGGCCTGGGGGCTGGGGATCAGCTCTAATTTCCCCTGGGGGGCAGAGGTGGCGGGTGCCCAACCTCTACAAGACAGGCTTCCTCTGCAGATGCCTGGAATTCTCCTGAACCACTGGGGGCAGACAGACGGTGGTGACCACTCAGACCTGAAGACGCAGCGTCACTATGGTAAGGAGCTCTCATCATCCTCTGTTCTGACTCCCCCCTCAGCTCCCATTTGTCCAGCAGCTACTAATTGCAGGACTTATTATCTAAGAAGGGTATCCACTGATGTCTCAAATTTCTGAGCACTTGCTAAGCACCAAGTGCCTCTAACCTATTATGTTTCTTAATCCTGACTACAGTCCTGTGGATCTTCTCAGGTGGCTCTAGGGGTCAGTGCAGAAAATGTCAGAGACTAGGGCTCCATCCTTGGGTCAGGAAGACCCCCTGGAGGAGGGCATGGCAGCCCACTCCAGCATTTCTGCCTCGAGAATCCCGTGGACAGAGGAGCCTGGCAGGCTGAAGCCCATAGGGTCACACTAAGTTGGATGCAACTGAAGCGACTTAGCACACATTGCAAGCACAACCCTGTAGGAAGGGACCGTTCTTATTCCTTTTCCAGATGAAACAACTGAAGACCAGTGAGATTTGGTGAAGGGCTGGGGTCCAACAGCTGATGAGACGTGGGTTCGCCAGTCAACCCCCATAGCCCAGTCCAGAACTCTCTCTCTATATAAACCTAAATAACAATCCTCCAAAAGAGTAAGCACTCTGTTTTCCAGGTTACCCTGTGAGTGAATAGGCTGGATTTAGAGAGGTTAGGTAATTTACCCAAAGCCACACAGAGACAGAAACCACTCTGGCTCCAGGATCCAAGCTGTTTCCTCTCAGTGGTACTTTTGGGCACTAGGGGCCGGTTTCATGGGGGATAATATTTCCACAAACTGGGAAGGGGGGAGGGTGAGTGAAGGGATGGTTTCAGGATGATTCAAGTGCGTTACACTTACTGTGCACTTTATTTCTCTTGTGATTATATCAGCTCCCCCCCCCCAGATCATCAGACATTAGATTTTAGAGGTTGGGGACCTCTAGGCCACACCCCCTGTCCAGACCTGTGTTACATTGTGGGCTCTATCCCCCGAAAAAAAGATGAGAGGAATGGTGAGCAAAATTGGGTATGGACTGTACAAAGGAGATTTAGCAAGAACTTAACACTGGCTGGACTTCGATAAACAGAAATAATGGCTTCTTTTGAATACTGATGTTTCTCAGAGGTTCCGCGGTTACTGCTCGAAGAGTCCCGGAAGGATCTGGATTTTGTCAGCCAATGAGAGCACTTACCTGCTTGATGATCTGCTTGTTATGGGGCTAGTTCCCAAGTGTTTGAGAACTTGGGTGTTGTCTGTCACTCTTCCCCATTTCCCTGGGGCCCTCAAATGTATAAGGAGTGTGTCTTGGGGAGCAGCCCTGACCTGGTCTGCAAGAAGTAAATATAAAAGGCCTAACACATATCTTGGACAAGTTCTGCAGAACCGGCCTTTTTTTGTTTTGGCTCTCTCTGGGGATAGAGGAAGCCCCCTGATTTCAGCGCCCAGAAGAGAGGTGTATTTACCATCAGCAGAGGGTGAGGCAGCTGCTCTCAGTATACTTGGGGTCCCCAGTGATTAGTTATGCCACCTCTGGGACCATTGAACACCAAGTGCTGGACTGACCCTAAGTCTTCAAATTAGCCCATGTAGTTATAACCCAGCAGCAGATGGCTGGATTCTCCATGTCTGGGTTCCCTTCATCATACACTAGGAGCCTTAGGGAGGAAGTTTTCATTGGACTTGGCACTTTTTTTGAAAGATGGCTAGAATGAATAGTTGCTATCTTTGTTACTGTTGGATTGATTTTAAATGCCTTTAAAAGGTATTTAACAAGGGGCTTCCTGGTGGCTCAGTGGTAAAGAATCTGCCTGCCAATGCAGTAGACACGGGTTCAATCCCTGGGTTGGGAAGATCTCCTGGAGGAGGAAATGGCAGCCCACTCCAGTATTCTTGCCTGGGAAATCCCATGGACAGAGGAGCCTGGCAGGCTACAGTCCATGGGGTTGCAAAAGAGTTGTACACGACTTAGCACTAAAAACAAACAAACAAAATGTATTTAACGATTTTCCTGAGATCATACTTGAGGCTTCAATTCAATGCTTACTTATTCAGTAAGTGTCTATTAAATACTTCCCATGTGCCATGGGAGAAGGCAATGGCACCCCACTCCAGTACTCTTGCCTGGAAAATCCCATGGACGGAGGAGCCTGGTAAGCTGCAGTCCATGGGGTCGCTACGAGTTGGACAAGGCTGAGCGACTTCTCTTTTACCTTTCATTTTCATGCATTGGAGAAGGAAATGGCAACCCACTCCAGTGTTCTTGCCTGGAGAATCCCAGGGACGGGGGAGCCTGGTGGGCTGCCGTCTATGGGGTCGCACAGAGTTGGACATGACTGAAACGACTTAGCAGCAGCAGCATGTGCCATGGACTGGCTTGGCACTTTAGTTGAAACATAGATAAATTATATCTACTTTTTGATTCCAAGGAGCTTGTAATTTAGTGAAGGAGAGGGAGAAAATAGTATATATGTGTGTGTGTATATACACAAACATTTTATGTATTGTGTGTGTATATGGGCGCATGTGTTGATGGATAGATAGGAAGTGTGGGTTGTGTGCGTGTGATATTTTAACAAGACAATCCCATGGTGACAAGAGTGCAGGGGGTTGAGCAATGAGCCTAGGACCAAGGGAAGGCCAGCCAGTGGCCAGTGTAGGGAGTGAGAACAGTCTCCGAGACGAGATGGCCATGGAGCTGAGACTTGCCACAGATGACTGAACTAAAGGGGGAAAGGACGATAGGAGAAGTGTTGTCTGTTTGGGAAAGAGCAGGAGGTATTTGGGGTGAGCCTAAGCCCCCAGGAATAGGTAATAGTGAACGTAAATGAAGACAGTTCTAGAGGGTGCTTTGAAGGCCAGGCCAGGGTGTGGCCTTGTGAATGGGTCACACACAGTGGGGCGGACAGACTTAGGAGAAGATGAACAAAGGGGACCAGGCCACACCGTGGTGGGGAGCTGTAAATGCAGCCGATCAGGACACATCTTCTGTCCCCAGAAAAGAGCTGCTAGGTTTGTTTTTTTTTTTTAACTTTTTGGCCACACAGTGCAGCCTGTTGGATCTTACTTCCCTGACCAGGGATCAAACCTGCGCCCCTGGCAGTCGGAACTTGGCATCTTAACCACTGGACCACCAGGGAAGTCCTCTGCTAGGGTTTAGAGCCCTCTCCTTCGCGGTGGCAGTGGCCTCTTTCCCTTTAAAAAATCCCCATAGATGAAAATCCAAACTTGTAAGACAACTTGAGGCTGATACTTGTGAGACAGGAGAATTCTTCACTCTATGAAGATGCTTTTTTTAAAACTGAGTGCCCGTGGTGCTTTTAAGCAGACTCCATTCATCCACAGCCCCCAGATTAGGAGCCCCGCATTGTGGACAGTGGGGCGGCCTGTGTGGGTTGCATTGCTCTTCACTCAGCAGAGGCATTCCTGGGTTCTCTTTTTTATTTAAAAAAAAAAAAAAAGAGTTTTTTTTTTTTTTAAATCAGAAGAAAAGAGGAAGGAAGAGGAATCTCACAGATGAAAGAGCAAACCCAGTAAATTCCTTTTGTTAATTCCAGTGTTTGCTCTGTGTTACTGGAATCTGTCTCTATTTTCCTCCACTTTTTATGTCTTCCTAGATGACCCAGTGGGTTAAGAATCCTCCTGTAATACCGGAGACACGGGTTTAATCCCCAGGTCAGGAAGATCCCCTGGAGGAAGAAATGGCAACCCACTCCAGGGTTCTTGCATGAGAAATCTCATGGACAGAGGAGCCTACTGGGCTATAGTCTATGGGGTTGCGGAGTCAGAAACGACTGAGCAGCTGAACACGCATACATGTCGCAGACACACACAGCCCGAGATTCATTTTTGTAAAGAGAATTGTCTTCTCACTGCTTTTTTGATGTGACAGTGAGTGGGATCCGTCTTCATCCTTCTAAACATTCCCTCACCACCTTTATGCTTCTGAACTCTTTGTTCTAACCATATGACTCCCTATTTCCAAGATGATTACAATGAACATCTTCTAGTTCTAATCCGATTCCAATTTAGCTCGTATGTTTTCTCTATGGAAATGACTTTGTCCTAAGCTGGGAATGAGCACAACAAACTCATGGAATCAGGGAAAGGTCCGACTCATCTCCCCAAGAGAAGGCTATTGTGTGTTTCCTAAAAGTGAGCCTTCAGATATCTGTCACTGGGGGTTCCCTGCTTTGTCAACTACATTTCTCCTTCATTTTGTGTTCTAGTATGGATTCATCAACACCTGTCTGCAGTCACTTGTGATAGAGAAATTTGGTGAAGAGACCTGGGAAAAACTGAAGTAAGTCTATGAAAGGAAAACTGAAAACTCTCAGGTACAGTTGGTAAGCCTCCAGTGTTTTGAAGGTTACAAGGCTTTTACTAACCTTTTGACTAAGTCAGTTGGTTGTTACTAGGGTGATCAGATTCCTTGAACACACTAAGTAAATACAGAAAAAGCTTGGTATCTCAAATCTGTCTTTAAGAAAGGTCTCTCTATCAATTCCACTGTCCTGTCGCTAAATCGTGCCAGACTGTTTGTGACCCCATGGACTGCAGCACGCCAGCCTTCCCTGTCCTTCACCATCTCCTGGAGCTTGCTCAAACTCATGTCCATTGAGTCGGTGACGCCATCCAACCATCTCATCCTCTGTTGCCCCCTTCTCCTCTTGCCCTCAGTCTTTCTTTCCCAGCATCAGGGTCTTTTCCAATGAGTTGGCTCTTTGGAGCAAAGGATTGGAGCTTCAGTGTTAGCTTTTATTTCATGAATGAGTTAGCTGTTTTTAATCACAGAAGAGAAAATATCTACATTGCTTGCAAGATGTGTATAA